>JAVTVY010050525.1:0-27572 GCA_036873755.1 Hanleya hanleyi
ATGGGTTGAATGCGTCACTCGTGCACTGATGAATACCATAACATGTCGTACGTACTCTCTATGTCTACATGCTGATCATTGACTTGAGCTCAGTAAACATTAAATGTGACGGTGCGTTAAAACATGGTGTTTGATATTTCAATTTTGTTTTGCTGTGAACATACTAAGCATACCCAGGGCGGTTCCCCCAGCCTGGGTATGATGTAACATTGGGGATAATAAACTGTATGAACATTGCTGAACTTGTCGTTATTCATATTGGACCGTCTGACCTGGAGGTGACCTTTGACCTTTTGACCCGCGTCCGCGCGGGCACTGCCGGGTATGACGCGCGCACTTCCGGAGAACCCGCGTGATGACGCGCGCGCCGCTCGCGCTGGGGGGCCAGGGCGGGAAAAACAAAACCCGGCGGTTGAACATACGGACGTCTAAGGGGAAACATTAGGAACTCTTCTATGTTTGGAGGTAGTTTTAGTGAAAAACCCGGAAGTCACAACCCCCACGTGACCTGCGCAACAGAATGGATACGACACCCTAATGTAACTCCCTCCCCTAGGCTTCACATGGATACCTCACTCGATCCAATCGACCCACTAGGGGACCACCACCACCCCAACACGTCTATTTCTATACTACGGCCAGACTGCGCATGCGCAGAATGCCGCTAGTTCAACCCCACACCCAGCCCATCAGCTGCCCCTTCACGAAGGCTTCACTTGGATACCTCATACGACTCCATTGGACCATTCGTGGCTCCCCTAGCTCCAACACGTCTAGCGGGATCCATACAGGGTCCAGTTTTCGACACTAGGTGACCACATCCCGACAGAAATGGCCAGTTTTCGACACAGGATGTGCCGCCATCTTGAACATACGTGCCGCCATCTTGGATATGTCCCATAATGCACCGGGTCAAAATACTCGCTTCTGATTGGACGAGAGCTCCGTGGCGGATTTGAAATACTCGCTTCTGATTGGACGAGAGCTCCGCATTGCATCTGCGCATGCGCAGAATGATATTCCTACCGCACACCCAACCCATTAGATGCCCCTTCACCTAAGCTTCACTTTGATAGCTCACTCGACCCCATTGGATCATTAGGGACTCCCCTACATCCCAAAACGTCTATGCGCATGCGCAGAATGACGCTATGTCAAACCCACTAGTCCAGTCAGATGCCCCTTCACATAAGCTTCACATCGATACCTCACTCAACTCCATCGGCCCATGAGTAGCTTCGCTAGCTCCAACACGGCTATTTCCATACCCTTGGGCCACAGCGCATGCGCAGAAGGCCGCTATTTCAACCCCACACCCAGCCCATCAGATGCCCCTTCACATAAGCTTCACTTTGATACCTCATACAACTCCATCGGCCCATGAGTAGCTCCGCTAGCTCCAACACGGCTATTTCCATACTCTTGGTGTACACGAGTTGTCTCCCTTGCGTCAATGTGTGCAGATGGCGCTACGGTCGACGCCGTGTTGTGGAAAGGGCGTCCCCACACCATCCTGGAGCCGCCATTTTGTTTGTTGTTTTCTTGCGGAGATACACGGGACAATAAACGCTCGACCCTAGGGTGGTACAGATGCTAGACTGATCCTATTAACATGGTACAACACCTATAGATTATGTTTATTATTATTATATGGCTTAGACGTTTTTTGAGGGTAATGTGAGGGTTTTTTCTCCCCGTGACCTCCCCACCGCCTCGTTTGCTCCCTTGCGCCGCCATTTTGAACCCGTCCCACATCAACCGCCATTTTGAACCCGTCCCACATCAGCCGCCATTTTGAACCCACACCCACACCCACATCAGCCGCCATTTTGAACCCACACCCACACCCACACCCACATCAGCCGCCATTTTGAACCCACACCCACACCCACATCTACCACCATCGAGAACATGCCTTGATCACGTGATCGTCATTGGGAAACCCCCACTGGGGAATCCCCCACTGGGAAACCCCGCCACACTTCCGCCACAATGTGACGTCATTAAGTAGGTCAATGTGAGTCAATTTACCCTTTGTATACTACTTACGTCTCAGTGTTGAAATTTCACCAGGTAGGCCTGGACTAACAAATTATTTCGATCATTGTCTAAATATTTATTCATTCTGTGCATAGGGGGCCTATATATAACGTCCGGCATAGATAATAAATAATATACCAGTATGTGTTTACAAGTCGACCTTGTTCCGTGTGGGAGGTTCATCTGCTACAGATTCGCTGACCCTCTGTTCCCCCTCATTTCGGTCGTTTAGTACGGGTTCAAACTGATACGGCAGAACGTCAAGATGTCCATTTATGTCCTCTGTATATAGATCATCATCACTGGCATTTTCCTCCGTGGTTTCGAATCGTTTTCGATTAATTATACAGCGATATACGCGATGGAGTAATCGCAAATCCACAGCTTAATATATAGCTCAGACAGCTGCCCGCAGGAGACGGTCGCCTGTCTGACGTCACAAGGGCACGTGACGCCTAAGCTCATAAACGGGTTAACTGACGGAAATTGAGCTACAGGTCTTTAATTAAAAAGGCTTAAATACGCCTAAGGAATTTTTTTTAAAAAAAATCTTAATTAAGTACTAACTCTTCTGACACATATTCCAGACAAAAAAAAATATTGATAAAAATCCTTTAAGGAGATAAACGGGAATGGTATCCCTTCAGACGGTGCTACATCGACATTGTCATTCTATAAATTAGACACAGACCTTCGTTGAGACTCTATCATGGTAGGTGACTATCTCGCGTCGGGGATTTTACGTCAAAGAGAGAAACGAAGGCTGACGTCATCGATAGCAGAACGGGCTTCTTTCGACGGGTCCTACTAATCACCAAAACCGACCACAACCACCCATAAACTTACCACAACGGACCGTCAAATTACCACAATGGACACAACGGTCACCCAAAGCACCACAACGGGCCCTCAGATTACCACAACGGGCCCTCAAATTACCGCAACGGACCCACTACGTACTACAATGGACACCAAATTACCACTGCAGACCACAAACACACCACAACGGATTCTTCTAAAGGACCACAATGGACCTCACATATACATTAGTATGGTTATATTACGAGTGTCTAATATCTTGGCATTGTGATGATTAGTAGAACTGCTTTCGACAACGAATTTGTTGTCATTTTGTTGCCCGTTGTGGTAATTTGATTAGTGGGCCCGAGAATAGCATAGGTACAACCATCTTCCATATCCTCCACACAGCCAATGGGACTACTTCGCGATCTGTAGGCATAATTTTAACAGTATTATAAGCCTTAAACAAACAATGTTCGTGTCGATTCAAACTATTTATTGTGTATTGAACCATTGTATTGCGAATTTACATTTGAAAACTTCCTTCCACAAATAAAATCGGGGAAATCATTGTGCCAATGTCTGGTCACCCCCGCACGAGCCATTAGAGAGGCGTCACAACATGAAACCGAATGTTTGGCGAGTGAGCACGAATGCGACATTGGTCGACACTGGAAACGTGTATCTGCATGCGAGAGAGATGAGCTGTATCCAGTATATCTAAAAGAAGAAGGAACAAGTAAGCTGTACACTATTTGAAAAGCACACACGCCATGTGCATGAAAGTTGTGCGACGCATCACTGAAAATGAATGGCGGAAATAATACAGCAACTCGAAGAAAAACAATCACATTATAAATACAAGACTAGATATCTAACTGAACACGTGACCACGTATGTTGAGACTCCGAACAGAAGGAAAACAACGGCTTAACAGAAGCCGCCTACAGATGCCGACAAATGGTTAATAAAGAGCGGGCAATTAAACTCAGCATAACAACACAACAAGACTGGGAAACGTAAGGTACAGTAAATGGCTTAGGCCTACTATAATATGATTTGATCGTATGGAATGAATATTATATACAAAACATTCCTGGAATCCGGCTTTTGCGCTATTCCTAATGCCGGCTTCGGCCGCAAGGTGGCGCTAGCGCCCACTGCACTGCGGTCTGTTCCTGTTAGGCTGTCCGCTAATGTAAACATGTGCAGGAGGGAAGACGGGTATTGTATTTCGCCTCGTTTCGTTAGAGTTTCTCACTGATGGAGACGTCCTTGGTGGTTTAGGTAAGTATAGTCATCAAGTCCTATTTCTACTCGTTTGTATAAGCATAATAAGAGCCGCTTTGTCAACAAATTGGGTAATCAAAGGTCATCGTTGTTGTTGTTATAAAACATTTGTTTAGTTATATTAGAGTCGTGCGTGTCATCGACTCAGGGATAAAGGATTACTGTACCTTACGATTGTGAAGGCATTATTGTCGCGGTTCTCCTCACTTCAATCGGCTTTAATCATATTGGGATGATTTATTCACTTGATAAATAATCGGGTCTCACTAGCTTGATGCTTCTCAGCCAGTCTGCTCTCTTGTTCTTCTTGGGTACCCTATGAAGATGATGACCGTCCCATCATACCAAATCTGCTTCTCCCGATTGCAACAGATAAAACAATATCTATGTCCTCCAACTCTGCCTCCCACCATTATGAAAATGATTGGCAGTAGAAGATAAGCACAAGTCAGTAGGCATAATATTGATCCCAGAGATTAAATTATGGAAATGAATCAACCCAAATATTTTGTGTGTTATGGGACAGAACAGGAATATGTAGATATATATATATATATATACATTTGTTTCAATGAATTTTGCGGAAGAAATACATAGTATAATAATTAGATAATTAAAAAAATCAGTAGCTATTAGTGAAAAAACTACCTCCTAAGTATTCATGAGAAGTTAGAAGCCATATGGCACATTAATTTCCTGTTCAGTGTGTCTTTTCACAATAAAATTATGAAACACTACCAGCAGTTCCAACTGAAGCGGGTTGGGTGCTGATACAGCTACATTAACAGCTACATGGTATTCGGGTTAACTAATAATCCGATTATTTCTCACAGTACTTGATCAAACAAACTGGCCCTGCTGATTGTTTTTAGTGGAGTGTGGTTTAATCAGGCTGAACTGCCGGCCACCCACCATGTTTTATAACAACAACAACGATGACCTTTGTGTTATATTCCGGATATATTATAACCACCTTGTATTGTGAAGAAGACCTAAAATGATTATTACTTGTAGGTAATTTTCTGTTATCAAGTTCATTATAAGAATTTCATTAACAATTTGTTGTCAAAGCAGGTCTACATTAGCAGACAGCCTAACCGGAACAGATCGCAGTGCAGTGGGCGCTAGCGCCACCTTGCGGCCGAAACAGGCATTAAGAATAGCGCAAAAGCCGGATTAGAACATTATTTTGTGCCACTGAAGTTTCACCAGAGGGCGATACCCGGTGAAACGACGACAGACCAGGCAGTTAATCGAAACAACCTTGCCTCGGACAGCCCTGCGTCACAGCTGGCTGTTTCCGCTCATGAATGAGCTACGGCTCCCATAAGATTAACATTAGGACATACAGATAAATTGCCATAGATAAATTGCCATACATAAAAACAATTATATATTTCCGGTGTCCGATTTTCAGATATTATCGGAGGATGCCTAGTTCACAAAACATTTTTCAGAAATTTTCACGATGCTAGGTTTCCTACCGAAATGGCAGCGATAGTTTGAGAGCGTTGTTGATGTCGGAGATTCTGCTGCTTGCCATACATAATGAGAGTTACTGTTTGACTCATGAGGTAGTAGCTGGTATGAATGTGGTGGGGATTCTTTGTTATATATGTTTGCAAACATGCTTACATGATAACCCCGTAATCAACAAATTTAGATTTTGCCACCAGGTAGCGCCACTTGGTAGATACTTCATTGTAGGAAGCTATTGTCCGAGTCTTTGTGCAGCTGAAAAGGCTCAAGTCTAGACATATTGTTCTCCCCAGACTTGGCTATTGTATGCATTGCCATCTTATGGCATACCAACTTTGAGAAGAATTCGGTGAGTGCTTCTCAAATATTACCCGGAAAGGTAGGGTATTTCAGAAGAATCAGACAAAGGGTTTCAAAGTCATCGCTTGCAGAACGGAATGAACCCTGTTGGCGCCGCTTAAAGGCAGCAAGATCGCAATAACAATCGACGTCTTATCGCAAGGAACGCATAAGTCGAATTTCGGATGAATCCGATGAAGTATTTCGGTGTTATCGTGTGCGAAGACAGAACGGATGAAAGATTGGAACCAGATTGGTGCCGGCTTCAGTTATATCTTGCTGAAACGCGATACCAATCAACGTCTTATCGCAAGGAATGCATATGCCAAATTTCGGAGGAATCCAACAAAGCGTTTCAAAGTTATTGCTTGCGCAGAATTCACATGGACATGCATGAACATCCACATAATGATTGAACGAACCCTACAAACTTCCCACAACGCATGCTCCGTTTCACAGGCTCCAGATCTGGACCGGTGACGTCACTCGGTCAGACAGATCAGCCAGTCACTGATAGCAAGATGGCTACTCATTTGTTGTCCTAATAACTCCGCGAGTCTGGGTGCAAGGTACTAGTCTAGTTGGGGGAAAAAAGATTGGCGCCGCCTTCAGGCGGATCTTGCTGAAACCCATTACCGATTGACGTCTTGTTGCAAGGAATGCATAAGCCAAATTTCGGAGGAGTCCGAAAAGACGTTTCAAAGTTATCGCTTGCGAGGAATTCACACGGACATGTACGGAAAATGGAACGTAACTCATTCTAAAGTCCCCCAAACTGGGGCCAAATACGATTTAGCATAGGAATCCGTACCCCAGTTGTTGAGGATGTAAATTTGCCGATGATATGAACAGACTGCCAAACAAGTCATCATTATCCCAAATGCAGAGAGTACTATAATACAACTGATAAATATAAACGATGATCCATCTAATCACGAAGAATTACAGGAAATGTGATTATCGGAAACATATATGAGGAGGGAGAAAATGCCAGAAGAATTTGGATGAAGAAGAAATTCTGGCTTGAGGATCTTCCATTACATCTATGCCGTAAGCAGGACCTCATTAATGCTGATAACAACAGTCAAATTAATACAAACCATGAACAGTCACTGTATTGTTTGTTTAGATGGCAATGTACTTCCGGTCAAACGGGTCATTACCATTTACTTGATTTGGCCACCATTTACATTTTAAAAGTTGAGATTCTTTGAACAGAGCTGATGTTTTCACTCTACTCTGAACCCCAACTATTTTATCCGGTAGTCCTACTAGGCTTGAGGGGCATTGGCAACTGGTCTTTTCAACAGTTTTTTTTGCGTCTTTACTTCAGTTTTTTCACACCAAAGACCAAAGGAACTATTATAACAGAAACTGGTCCTAAACGTGTCAAACTGAAACAATAATGCTGATAACAACAGACAAATGAATTCACCAAATAGGGTATGCGTTCAAAGGAACCATTGCAATAAAGTGAAACTGGTCCGAAATGTGTCAAACACAGACAATAGTCTTCGTATGCAACAAAAAACAGAGCCTTCAAGCATCGAAGTTACCCCAGACGAACCAGGCAAATACATATACAACAAAAACAGTCAGATGGTACACAATGGGTTTGAACAAATGACGATATATATACTTGGAATGAAAACGATGAACAATAACAGATCGGAATATGTCAATCATGCACGGAAAATTATATATATTGAATGAGACAGAAGCTAAGTAGGACGGATTAATAAGAAGGGCGAATATGTTTCACCAGCAAGAAGTCTAGGGTACAATGGAATAATTATACAGCCCATTATTAATATGTTCAGACATACGGCATCATGCCAAACCCCTGACTCTATCAAGTTGAAACTAGCTTCTTCTAACTGTTGTTATCCATTTCTGTAAGTCCTGACAACTGACGACTGTTTTAGTTACAAGCGTCTAGACCGTCATCCAATATTCAGCCGTCGCCCATTAAAGAATTTCCGCGTCCATAATCCAAAGACCTTAATTCATATAACAGCATTAGCACCAAATTCTAAACAGCAACCATAGCATACATAATCACAAACATAGGTTAATTTCTACAAGAAAGACAGATCATTCGTCATGATGTTCCAAAAATACCAAATCGTTGATCAGTATTTTAAATCCATATAATTTTCATTATAATGCCATTATCCAGCTCTATATCAAATGATATTTCTCAGTAACGCTTTGATTGTGAACCTCGTGAACTTTTAATATCGTATGGACAGGAAAATAACTGTACACGCGCTTTTGCTTTATGCTATTTTAATTATTATTGGTTATTCAATTTAATAACGGCCCTTTTAAGGGTATTTAAGCCACATACACTTCCGTTCCTCTGATTTTTAATGAACTCTTCATTTCTATAGAACATCTGTCTTTACTGTACCGCCGACAGGCAGCTGTTCTTTTGACCGCGTACACTCGAGAGGCGTCAGTAGTAGGGAAAGGCTATTTAAAGTCACATTGCCCTCTTTGCACTTAAACTTGAGGGGTAACTCGTGATTTCCCTAAACCATCCGACAGGGGGCGCCACCAGCTCAAGGCATGTACTGACATGTTATGGATTGCATCAGCATCGGCTGTGTGCCAAGTTTTGACCACTATAGTTCGGTTAACCTTTGCCCTTCTATTTCTCCGCCGTGATGCGGTCATGTCTGGCGGTGATGCGGTCGCCTCCGCGAAGAAAAAGTAGTCCCCAGAATTCAAATACGCTGCATGGTCCGATTGGGTCGAGTGAGGTATCAAAGTGAAGCATTCGTGAAGGGGCATCTGATGGGCTGGGTGCGGGGTTGAAATAGCGTCATTCTGCGCATGCGCGGTGGACCAAGGGTGTGGAAATAGACGTTTTGGGGTCTAGGGCAGCCACTAATGGTCCGATGGAGTTGAGTGAGGTATCAATATGAAACATTCGTAAAGGGACATCTGATAGGCTGGGTGCGGGGTTGAAATATGTCATTCTGCGCATGCGCGGTGGACAAAGGGTATGGAAATAGACGTTTTGGGATCGAGGGGAGCCCCTAATGGGCCGATAGAGTCGTATGAGGTATCACTATGAAGCACACATGAGGGGGCATCCGCCTGGACCAGTGGCTCGGGCGTTGTCACCATTCTGCGCATGCGCAGACAGGGAATTGTGGGAAAAGGGAATGGAAATACACGTTTTGGGATCTAGGGGAGCCCCTAATGGTCCGATGGAGTCGTATGAGGTATCAATGTGAAGCCTATGTGAGGGGGCATCTCATTGTGGCTCGGGCGTTGTCACTATTCTGCGCATGCGCAGACAGGGAATTGTGGGAAAAGGGTATGGAAATAGCCGTTTTGGGATCTAGGGGAGCCCCTAATGGGCCGCTGGAGTCGTATGAGGCATCAATGTGAAGCCTATGTGAGGGGGCATCTGACTCGGCTAGTGGCTCGGGCGTTGTCACCATTTTGCGCATGCGCAGACAGGGAATTGTGGGAAAAGGGTATGGAAATTGACGTTTTAGGATCGAGGTGGGCCACTCGTGGTCCTATGGAGTCAAGTGAGGTATCAATGTGAAGCATATGTGAGGGGGCATCCGCCTGAACTAGTATGACTTGGAACTGATGTCATTCGGCGCATGCGCAGTAGACAAAGGGTATGGAAATAGACGTTTTGGGGTCTAGGTGGACCACTAATGGTCCAATGGGGTTGAGTGAGGTATCAATGTAAAGCAGCCGTGAGGGGGCATCCGCCTGGACTAGTGTGTTGTCCGTGTCCGACTTTCTGCGCATGCGCAGACAGGGAATTGTGGGAAAAGGGTATGGAAATAGACGTTTTGGTGTCGAGGTGAGCCCCTTGTGAGCCGATGGAGTCTTATGAGGTATCGTTGTGACGTATTCGTGAAGGAGCATCCACCTGGACAAGTGTGTCGTTCGTGTTCAACACTCTGCGCATGCGCAGAGAGGAAATTGTGGGAAAAGGGAATGGAAATAGACGGTTTGAGGTTTAGGTGGGCCACTATTGGTCCGTTGGAGTCGACTGAGGTATCAATGTGAAGCGCACGTGAGGGAGCATCCGACTGGGTGGATGTGGGGTAGGAATATCGTCATTCTGCGGATGTGTGTGTGTGTGCCTGCGTACGATGACGTCACTTCCGAGTAGCGCAGGGTCAAAGGTCACTTCCCTGGATACTGTAGTTTTACATCCGGGTCCTCATCTTACATCCTGGTCCTCATCTTACATCCCGGTTTTTCCATGTTTACTGTCACGTGACCGGAACCGGAAGACTCACTCACTCACACACTCACCGTCGTTAGTGCGTCCATGCGTTAAGACGGGCGTTGAGGACGCCTCAAAGATGTTGGGAAAGCCTCTCCGAGTTCCAAGAGATCCGGAGCTCCGAGCTCCAAGATCTCCGGAGCTCCGAGCTCCAAGAGCTCCGGAGCTCCGAGTATAGGGTACAGGGTGCAGCACAGGTACAGGTGTGTGCTGGTGTCTGTACATATATAGATTAACTAGTGTCCCTCATCATTCCATATGTATTGGACGAAATTTCGCTACCACTCGTACTGATGACGTCACCAATGACGTCACAGATGCTGTGGACATCCCGCAAATCGTGGGAAAAAATTGGCACTGAGCCAATTATAAAACATGTTCTTTCGCTACTACTCGTACTGATGACGTCACCGATGACGTCACAGATACTGTGGACATCCCTCAAATGGAGTTTACACCCCGAGAACTGCAAGATGACACTTCCCACGACGCATTCGGACCAAGGATGGTCAATCTCTACACCATAGAACAAACGGTTCAGAGCGAACATGGCCGAAGATAGGACTTTCTGAAATGGCGACTTGTGATTGGACAGCCGAGAATACATCTAACGGGCAAGAACGAGTATGACAGGACCAACTGGTGGCCTCTGATTGGACAAGAGACTTCTTGAATTATAAACCTACCCAACGCGGCACCCCCAGCGTGGGTATGATGTAACATTGGGGAGAATAAACTATGTGAAAAGACTTGTTGTTGTTCTCTCATCCTTGTTGTTGTTGTTGTTCTCTCTTCGGTCTATATCATGGCGTCAAGGTGTTAGGCTAGGGTGTAACGACGGGCATTGACGGGCGTCACTGCATTTCGGTGGTGTCTAGAAAAAATGAGAGCTTTTGGGCTAATTCACCAGGGCGTTGAAGCGTTGAGCTTGGCGTTGGCGAGCGTTGCTACAAGATGCCACTTCACACGACGCATTCGGACTAAGGATGGTCCATTTCTTCACCAAATACATTCCTTCACTGCCCTAAAATGGCCGCTTTACTTACTACACCCAACTGCGCATGCGCAGATTGACGCGACTTGCAACAAAAACACGCCATTCTGACTCTATCCCACACAAGCTTCACTTTCACACCTCCCACAACCCATTTGGACCACTAGTGGTCCATATCGGCCCGAAAAGGTCTATTTCCATACTACGGCCTGCCTGCGCATGCGCAGAATGACGACATTCCCACCCCACATCCACCCAGTCGGATGCTCCCTCACGTGCGCTTCATATTGATACCTCAGTCGACTCCAACGGACCAATAGTGGCCCACCTAAACCTCAAACCGTCTATTTCCATTCCCTTTTCCCACAATTCCCTCTCTGCGCATGCGCAGAATGTTGAACACGAACGACACACTTGTCCAGGTGGATGCTCCTTCACGAATACGTCACAACGATACCTCATAAGACTCCATCGGCTCACTAGGGGCTCACCTCGACACAAAAGCGTCTATTTCCATACCCTTTTCCCACAATTCCCTGTCTGCGCATGCGCAGAATGTCGGACACGGACAACACACTAGTCCAGGCGGATGCCCCCTCACGGCTGCTTTACATTGATACCTCACTCAACCCCATTGGACCATTAGTGGTCCACCTAGACCCCAAAACGTCTATTTTCATACCCTTTGTCTACTGCGCATGCGCAGAATGACGTCAGTTCCACGTCATACTAGTTCAGGCGGATGCCCCCTCACATATGCTTCACATTGATACCTCACTTGACTCCATAGGACCACGAGTGGCCCACCTCGACCCCAAAACGTCAATTTCCATACCCTTTTCCCACAATTCCCTGTCTGCGCATGCGCAGAATGGTGACAACGCCCGAGCCACTAGTCCAGTCAGATGCCCCTCACATAGGCTTCACATTGATACCTCATACGACTCCATCGGCCCATTAGGGGCTCCCCTAGATCCCAAAACGGCTATTTCCATACCCTTTTCCCACAATTCCCTGTCTGCGCATGCGCAGAATAGTGACAACGCCCGAGCCACTAGTCTAGTGAGATGCCCCCTCACATAGGCTTCACATTGATACCTCATACGACTCCATCGGACCATTAGGGGCAAAACGTCTATTTCCATACCATTTGTCCACCGCGCATGCGCAGAATGACATATTTCAACCCCGCAGCCAGCCCATCAGATGCCCCTTTACAAATGCTTCATATTGATATCTCACTCAACTCCATCGGACCATTAGTGGCTGCCCTAGACCCCAAAATGTCTATTTCCATACCCTTGGTCCACCGCGCATGCGCAGAATGACGCTATTTCAACCCCGCACCCAGCCCATCAGATGCCCCTTCACGAATGCTTCACTTTGATACCTCACTGACCCAATCGGACCATGCAGCGTATTTAATTCTGGGGACTACTTTTTCTCGGCGGAGGCGACCGCATCACCGCCAGACATGCCCGCATCACGGGGGAGGAATACAAGGTCAAAGGTTAACCGAACTATACTGGTCAAAACTTGGCACACAGCCAATGCTGATGCAATCCATAACATGTCAGTACATGCCTTGAGCTGGTGGCGCCCCCTGTCGGATGGTTTAGGGAAATCACGAGTTACCCCTCAAGTTTAAGTGCAAAGAGGGCAATGTGACTTTAAATAGCCTTTCCCTACTACTGGCGTCTCCATTTATTGTATTTTAGAGCCTATTGTTACCATACCTGCATATTAACCACCACACTCATCTCAAAGCCTATACCGAGAACAAGGAGCTGTGTGGAGAAAGTAGGGAATTAAACCAAGCAAATATCGACTTCCACTTATATACACCACATATCCACATCCACATCCATATTTCCACATCCACATTTCCACATCCACATTTGGACTTCCACATATCCACATACACATCTATACATCCACATATCCACATCTATATGTCTACGTTCACATCTATATTTTTTGTTTCCACATCCACATATCGACTTCCTCATATCCAAATCCACAGTTATGCATTCACATATCCACATACACATCCATATGTCAACAATATCCATACCTAGATATACACATGTTGGTAATATCTATGTAACATCCACATCTATTTAGTATGAACTTGAATATAAGTAATACAATCGATCCAAGAAATTGAGGTAACTCTACTATAAAGATGTCTACGGTAAGTTCCCTAAGTATTCGCGACCCTAAGTAAATTCGAAAACAGGCATTTTTCGCCAAGTCACGTCACACTGTTCCCTAAGTAATCGAAAAAGGCCCATTCGCGAAAAACCGCGGTCCTAACTATTCGAAAACTACCCATATACATGTATCGTGGTCGCGAGATTGATAATACTATGTAGTTGTGCGATGGAAAAACTTTCAGATCAACGAGTTTCCTTAGAATTAGTATTTGATAAACCTTGCAAACTTTTTGAGCTTTTTAAACATTACCAACTGTAACAACTAAGTTGATTTTCATTATGTCTCAAACGAAATGTATCCAATGTTTAAACCGCGATTTCTCATGGTCATTAAATTGAGAATATTGTCGGTTTACGGGAACGTGCGATATTAAACATTGCCGATTGAAGAGAGCATACGCTCGATATTATACTGAAAATATTAAAATGAAGAACTAGAAGTTACATTTCATTCGGTCTTAACAAAATATAAAGCTGAAGTTTGACCGGACATTTGAACTACGGATTTTCTTAGTGACGGGTTAGAGATTTACGATCAACCCCATCCCCAAGTTGCATTATTTTTTGCGACTGTATGCTATGTGCGCCTCACCCAAAAACCAGAAACGCGCCTGTTTGGGCCCGACTTCGGATTTTTTCCCCGAAGACATTTCCAACGAACGCGGCGATTCAGAATATTTTACGACCGTGGAATTCGCGGTGATGCATATACCGAAAGAAGTTTGCGCTCTTATATTCAACTTTTCAGGAGCAAGCAATAGTACAGACTACTGTAGCCGTAAAAAGCGTGGAACGGCGTCATTGTGCACGGGTCCTTAAAAGTTTGTAAAAGTGCATAATTTTTATTTTGAAAATTAAAGGCCTTGAAAGTCCTTGAAAATTGGAATTTTTGGGTGAGTTTTTTTACACTATTAGTGAAGATATTACGGTACTTCTGATTTGATTATTGACACAAAAGTTGAATGTCGGAAGAGACGTTTGCGTAAGATAGCCGAGCTCATAGGCGGTAATTTGATAGCAACTGAAGCGCAGGTCGGAATAGTGGGTTGAGATTAAAAAAATAAAAACATTAAATAAACTAATAGGTTTTCTGTCTATTATTCTCTAAGTTATACTGTCTGAAATGTGAATTAATTTTGCTGAACTCATGAGGTAATGTTAGATAAAAACACGGTTGTGCATTTGGTTGTTTCGTCACCATCATCTATCGATCTGTCTTTCGTCAGAAATATTCCAGAATACATTTACATCTGAAACAGATCGAACCACTTTTCTGATTAATTAAAACGTAGATTGTGGATTGATGCGGGTTATGTTAGGTCTATACTAGTATATACTTGAATAAAACTGGGTAAGCAGGTGAGTGTATGGCCAAAAATGACAGAATAGCTGCAGTCGAGCAATATTTCAAGACAGAATATGACAGATAATGATCTGAGAGAGGTAAAAGGGAATTCTTTTTCAGCTTTGAAACATTTTTATGTTTTATTTTTCATGAGAGTCGTGATCTCACTGTTACGAAGGCATAATATATTGAGGCTGTGTTGGCTGAATATATTATGAAGCGGGAACCGTGTACAAGCGCATGCAAGTTTGGCCCACGTGCCATGCTATCCAAGATTGATCACGTGGTGTTATTCAACTCCGTATGGCGGGAAAATGTACAACCAACAGTGGCATGTTGAAACTTTTATTCCTCCATGTCTACAGACCCCACCCAATTCTACGAAAGTATTTTCATACATTTGTTAATAAAGGACCGAAGGGATACAGTGAATTGTTAGACTGGGCAAGCAATTCATGTCTTTCGTTTAGTCGCTATTCATGACGGGATGAGCTCGTTTCAGCTGGGAAGATTGTATATCGTCTCGGACGTGTTGGCCCTGATATGGGCCTACTGATAGTGTCGGGCGCTTGCTTAATTTGCTGTTCGTTTCAACTTTCGTTGACATAAACCGTTTGAAAAGCCCTTCCACAATATTTCCCTATGAAGAGCAATCAAGAAATTATTAGGTTTGATTCTCAATCTGAAAATGGCGTAATCTGTGTTTCTTCATTAGATCGCTATTTATTTTCCCGTAAACATCATTGGCGTCACTGGGATAGTTGGGCCTAGTCTTCTCCGCCGTGAATTTTTTTTGCAAGAGTTCAAGCATGTCCTGAAGAGAAAATGAAGAAAATATCAGAATGTCTGAGTGACAGAATATGCCCTTGTCCCGTATGTACTAATACAAGGATATACGCGGAATTGTGATTTTAAATTGACCGGGCGTCCGATGAAACTAATCTCTTCATTGTCATCCGATCATTGCAGTCAATTATTCGAACCTAATTTAATGGTCAAAGAGCAGAAAGAATGCTTTGCTTATCCTTTGATCAATTGCGAAATATTGCCGGACAAATCTAAACGCACAACAAACATTTTCCGGGTTTTGCTTCGGGGTTTCCCCTCGACCACACGTGTTCGTACCACTGAACTTCGCCGAAGTATATTAGGCTTCATTCTACACACAAAGTACAGTGAATGTCTCGTGGTTTTCGATCTTATATCATTTACGAGTGCTGTCTGGGGTAAATATCACAAAATTAAAGAAACACCACAGTCGACGTATTGTGACCTTTCATTGTCGAACGGTATGGGCATTCAATTTGGGGACTCTAATTTACGAAAACGTCCGTTTTTCTGAACTGACCTGCACAAACTATTCGGAAGTGGTCAGTTTTTCACGACTCCGGTCACGAATACTTAGGGAACTTACCATATGCATATGTATTTAGATATATGACCTCCCCCACTCAACCCCCCTCTCTAATAAGAGCAGACCATCGTACATGTACATCATACATATACATCATCCATGTACATCAGCCGAGCTTTGCCGAGCACCAAGTTTGGGACTTCACCGAGCAACCTCCCCACAGCGCATGCTCCATTTCGCAGGCTTCATTATGTTATTAGACCCCCAGCGAGGTGGTTGTTCACCGAGCGCCGATCTCCGAACTTTACCAAGATAACCCTGCTAAATAAAGATAACGATAAACATGTACGATGATGAGGATATTTGTATATGGGTCTTTTCTATCTGTTATATCATTTATATTCAAATTCATACTAAATATATGGGGATATTATATAGGTATTATTAAGATATGTGTATATGGGTGTGGTTATATTTGACATGTGGATGAACATGGCGATATGTGAATGTGGGCATGTGGATGTGGAATTGTGAATGTAGATTTCAAATATCATATAGGTGTGTAGAAATTGGGAGCGACTTTTGTTATTTTTATTTTGCATATATTTTTCTTGTGATGTACACTTTCTAAACATACCCAATGTTTACTTCCACATATATTCTGTTTTAACGTCACGAGCTCGGTGCTCGGCAAAGTCGGAACTCGGTTGGGATCTCGGAGATCGGTAAAGCTAGAAGCTCGGTAAAATGAAATATATACTTGTAATATATTCGTGTTTTTATTATTCATTCATAGATAATACTATTAATATAATCAGCAGAGGAATAAAACTGTTGTGAATAACCAATTATTAAATGTATGAAATTTTATTAATTATCCCTCTCATTTGCATTAATATCGTTTGAAATCATAAGTACATAATCTCTACATTGTATTGTTCTGAGATGACGTAACATACTATCACGACGAGAAAATCATTGGCCTCAAACTGCCCTCGGTATCCAATGTGAATTTCTTCTTGTTACCCCTCAGCCCTTAGGGCTGCGGGGTCTTGTCGTTGCCATGTACGTACGTCCGTTCCGTCCGTCCGTCAACATGTTCTTGTCCGCTGAATATCTGCAGATCTATGAAGTCGGGCTTGACCAAACTTTGGTGAGAGCTTCCTGAATGTTGACTGATGAAAAGATTATTATAGATTTTCAGATGGCTATGATGATTTCATGATTTTTAATAATTTTTTTTAATTATTTATTGATGGCTCAGCTTTTGCACTGTTAACTAAACTATGCCCATCAACATGTTCTTGTCCGCCGAAAATCTGCAGATCTATCAAGTCGGGCATAACCAAACTTTGGTGAGAGCTTCCTGTATGTTCACTGATGAAATGATTAGATTTGCAGATGGCTATGATGATTTCATGATTTTTAATTATTTTTTTTTTTTATTATTATTTATTGATGGCTTATCTTTTGCACTGTTATCCATGCCCATCGGGAACCCTTTGTTGTATGTTTCATTGTGACTTTTGAAGGTTCCCCGATACAAGAAAGCCTGATCCATTCAAGATTCAATTTATTGTCCCCCGCCACGTAAGTGGGAGGGGGACTTGGAAATGCTACCCGTCCTTCCGTGCTTCCGTTCGTCCGTCCCAACCATGTTGTGAACGCGATATCTCGAGAACAATTCAACTCATCAACTTCAAACTTCGGGGTTGACTTGACATCAGTGAGAAGATGGCTGGGATTGTTTTTAACCAAACTGCGTTATCCATGATGGCCGCCGTCGGCCATCTTAGATTCCATCCATCTCCAAAATGTTATGAACACGATATCTCGAGAACAATTCAACCGATCGACTTCAAATCTGGGGAGTGACTTCACATCAATAAGAAGATGACTGGAATTGTTTTTCACCAAACTGCGTTAGCCAAGATGGCCGCCGTCGACTATATTGTTAACGAGATATCTCAAGAACAATTCAATCGATCTACTCTTAGATTCCATCCATCCCCAACCATGTTGTGAACACGATATCTCGAGAACAATTAAACCGATCGACTTCAAATTTGGGGGATGACTTCACATCAATAAGAAGATGACTGGAATTGATTTTCACCAAATTTCGTTAACCAAGATGGCCGCCGTCAGCCATCTTAGATTCCATTCATCTCCAAAATGTTATGAACACGATATCTCGAGATCCGATCGACTTCAAATCTGGGGAGTGACTTCACATCAATAAGAAGATGACTGGAATTGTTTTTCACCAAACTGCGTAAACCAAGATGGCCGCCGTCGACTATATTGTTAACAAGATATCTCAAGATGGCCGCCGTCGACTATATTGTTAACAAGATATCTCAAGAACAATTCAACTGATCTACTTCAAACTTGGGATGGCTTCACAATGGTGTGACATTTTCCGTTCGTCCTGCCGTCCGTCCGTCCCAACAATGTTGTAAACGCGATAGTAGTAGTATAAGAGTAAAACACCGCATATTGACCCCTTTGCACTTAAATGACCTCAAAAATTTACATATGACCTCTGTGACGTCAAAGCGACAGCCAATCAGAAACGAGCATTTTGACAAAACTACCCCAACACAAAAGAGTTCCAATCTAGGGGGAGGTAACTCTTGATGCACTTTTGTGGTTTTTGGCAAATGCCGGGTTATCTTCCCTGATTCGAACATTTGCATATTAAATCTATACGAGAAAATGCCTGTATGGGGTATGGATGATCCGATGGGGTCGTATGAGGTATCAAAGTGGAGCTTATGTGAGGGGGCATCTGATGGGCTGGGTGTGGGGTTGAAATAGCGTCATTCAGCGCATGCGCGTTGGATCAAGGCTATGGAAATAGACGTTTTGGAGCTAGGGGAGCCACTAATGGTCCGATGGAGTTGAGTGAGGTATCAATATGAAGCATTCGTAAAGGGGCATCTGATGGGCTGGGTGCGGGGTTGAAATATGTCATTCTGCGCATGCGCGGTAGACCAAGGGTATGGAAATAGACGTTTTGGGATCTAGGGGAGCCACTATTGGGCCGATTGGGTCGAGTGAGGTATTAATGTGAAGCACACATGAGGGGGCATCTGACTGGACTAGTGGTTTGGGCGTTGTCACCATTCTGCGCATGCGCAGACAGGGAATTGTGGGAAAAGGGTATGGAAATACACGTTTTGGGATCTAGGGGAGCCCCTAATGGTCCGATGGAGTCGTATGAGGTATCAATGTGAAGCACACATGAGGGGGCATCTGACTGGACTAGTGGCTCGGGCGTTGTCACCATTCTGCGCATGCGCAGACAGGGAATTGTGGGAAAAGGGTATGGAAATAGGCGTTTTGGGGACGAGGTGGGCCACTCGTGGTCCTATGGAGTCGAGTGAGGTATCAGTGTGAAGCACACATGAGGGGGCATCCGCCTGGACTAGTGTCTCGGCCGTTGTCACCAGTCTGCGCATGCGCAGACAGCGAATTGTGGGAAAAGGGTATGGAAATAGACGTTTTTGGATCTAGGTAAGCCCCTAGTGGGCCGATGGAGTCGTATGAGGTATCAATGTGAAGCACACATGAGGCGGCATCTGACTGGACTAGTGGCTCGGGCGTTGTCACCAGTCTGCACATGCGCAGACAGGGAATTATGGGAAAAGGGTATGGAGATAGACGTTTTGGGATCTAGGTAAGCCCCTATTGGGCCGATTGGATCGAGTGAGGTATCAGTGTGAAGCACACATGAGGGGGCATCCGTCTGGATTAGTGTCTGGTCCGTGTTCAACATTCTGCGCATGCGCAGACAGGGAATTATGGGAAAGGTGTATGGAGATAGACGTTTTGGGATCTAGGTAAGCCCCTACTGGGCCGATTGGATCGAGTGTGATATCCATGTGAAACCTATGTGAGGGGGCATCCGTCTGGACTAGTGGCTCGGCCGGTGTCACCATTCTGCGCATGCGCAGACAGGGAATTGTGGGAAAAGGGTATGGACATAGACGTTTTGGGGTCCACATGGGCCACTATGGGTCCTATGGAGTCGTATGAGGTATCCATGTGAAGCTCTCGTGAAGGGGCAGCCGACTGGATGCATGGTTCGTCCGTGTTCAAGAGTCTGCGCATGCGCAGTCTGGGCGTAGTATAGAAATATACACATGGGCGTGTGTTTGGTGTACTCAACCCCATATGGGTCCATGGTTGTGGTTTGCTGGTGTGGGTTCTGCGCAAGTGGGTGTGACGTCACTTCGGCTTTCACTAAAACTACCTCCGAACACAGAAGAGTTCTAATGTTTCCTTCGACCTGATGCATGTACTTTCAACATCCGGGTTTCTCACCGCCTGTATGGAATGCATGTATCCCATAGGGCTACGTTTAGGCGCGCATGTGTGACAGGGTCTATAAAAAACACTGCTCTGGATCTCACACCTCCATTCCTACGGTTGCAGAGCCATGACGGACACCTATCCCTATGCGGCTCGCGTTTTACAGCATGCAACCGTGGTTAATTCACTCACGGGTTACCGAGCAGTGGTTCGATCCAAGTTAGCAGATGGCGACGACAACGAGGGGCGACGCCAGATCCTAAAAGGGTTCACAGAAGCGGTCCTCAACAGAGTGGACTCTATGGAGGGGTGTGCTATCACCCACCACTACTGGACAATGACAGCCATCCTTGATGCCCGGTCTATGGACCACGAGCGCTCACGCCGTAACCAGCAACGGCTCGCTGGCCTCGCAATGGTCTTTGCCCTACTGACCCTGACGCTGTGGCATTGACAGTAGGACCTGACTATAAATACGAGAGACAGTCAGCGTGTGCGTCATTCGGCATTTCGTCAACCATGTCACCAGTCCTACGAGCCGTTCTTCCCCTCACCCCTGAGGTGGGATTACACGTCTATGAAGATAAAGTCACCCTCGTGGGAGACCGTCAAGTTTGCTGGTCGGACCCTGAGACCGTATCGACTACCGTTACCCTACACCGTGATGGCTGGACCAAATTTAAACGGGTGTTGAGCGGTGAGCTCGACGGAAACCTCATCCACCTCGAGAACGCCAACTACGTACACCGTGGACCCTTCTTTGCCCGTGTGGGGCGTTACCACAATCCCACGCAAAGCTTCACTCTAGACCCTGATCTTTGGACGGCCTTGGAGAAAGTGGTGCCTATTGTGGACCAGCTGTTTACACCGGACGAGCGGTCAGCTGTTCAGTTGGGATGGTCTCGTGCTATTGAGGACGCGCTGGCTGAACCCAATGAACAAATGTCTAGCAATGAACCAGACGACGATGCCATTGATTATCCGGCTAGACTCAGTCAACCTAGGATATATACAACGGTGGTAGAACCCGAACATCAGACTTCGTTATAAATAAACCATACTCACCGGGTCCATTATCATTTTGTCACCATGAAGCGCTGGAAGAAGGCGTTGGATAACTTATACTACAGTCCCGACAGCCCGGCGGCCTATAGTGCATTGTCGGCTCTCTATCGAGCGGCTAAACCCCAGGGGATACAACGGGCACAAGTTCGAGATTGGTTTAAAAAACAAGACACCTATACCTTACATCGAGCTCCCCGCCGCCATTTTCTATGGAACCCGGTCATCGTGGGAGGACTAGATGCCCAATGGCAAGCGGATTTGGTAGATATGAGCGCCTTTGCCAAACACAACGATGGGAATCGGTATATCTTGACGTGCATCGATATCCTGTCAAAGTATGCGTGGGTGGTACCCATCCGGACGAAAACGGGGGCGAATCTCATAGCCGCGTTCAAGGACATCTTCAAGAGCGGGCGCAAACCCTTGTATTTGCAAACCGACGAAGACTCGGAATTCCTCAACAGGCCGTTCCAAGCCTTTCTCAAGAAACAGAAGGGCTTCTTCTTTCACACCTACAACGAGACCAAGGCTTCCGTGGTGGAAAGGTTCAACAGGACTTTCAAAGGCCGCATGTATAAATATTTCACCTATAAGAATACAAGGCGGTACATCGATGTTCTCCCGAAACTGGTGAGGGGTTACAATCGAGCCTATCACCGGAGTATACAGAGAGCCCCCATTACCGTGACCCAACGCAATGAAGCCCAAGTCCGGCGTGTCTTGTACCCCATACAATCGCAGCGAATGCCGAAGAAGGAGTTCAAGGTCGGGGACCCTGTACGGATCAGTAAAGTCAAGGGCAAGTTCGAGAAAAGTTACTTGCCCAACTGGAGCGATGAGCACTTCCTGATTAAACGGCGCCTACCCCGACAGCGGCGAGTCTATGAACTGGAAGATCTTCAAGGGGAACCGTTGCTAGGGACGTTTTACGAGCTGGAATTACAGCCTGTCGTAAAAACAAAGCAAGATTACTACACGGTGGAGCAGATTTTGAAAACGGAACGTCGACGTGGCAAACTGTTTCATTTCGTGAAATGGCAAGGCTGGTCCAGTTCGTTCAATTCATGGGTCGCGGCCAACCAGGTGAAACGACTATAACACCAGACACCACCGCCGTCATCTTGCATTCCACGTTCGACCATGAACACAGTGCAACCGTCTCTGAACACAGCGTTGCCCAAAAGGCGCAAAGCACAAGTGGGCTTTGTAGTGATATTGCTAACCCTGCTGAGTGTGTTGTACGGAGGTGTGTTTTACGACGTAGCCTATCTCAGCACTCTACTCATCCCACCAAAGACAGAACCACCAGTCGCCAGTCAAAACAGTCTACAGATAGCACCAGTCAATCCCGTGACCGAAACGAGCCCAGTCATCACCACCACATCACGTGTACAGGCTACAGCGAGTATAGAGTCAACACCTACACCAAGTGCACCCACTACGTCTGAAAATCCACCGGATTTCATCACTCACAGTGAACGCCCATCGACAACGGTACCGGAGCTCGACGCACCGACGACCGCAGTTCACTCGTACCAAATTTACAAGAGCGGGTTACCACGACAGCGGATACACCTCCAACCATGGACCCTCGGTGGCAACACTCCTTCACCTGCGTCATCGCAGGATCGACGGGTTCCGGCAAAACGCACCTCGTCAGCAAGCTCCTCGAACACGCCGACAGCATGATTACTTCACCCATTGCCCGAGTCGTGTGGTGTTACGGAGAATGACAGGCGGCGTATGCAGCAATGCCCCACATCACGTTCGATTTGGAACCGGACACCTTGGTGGTTCTGGATGATCTCATGGCGGAGACGGATGCGCGGGTCACCCAACTCTTTACCAAAGGCAGCCATCATCGACGTCTCAGCATCATCTACATTGTGCAGAATCTGTTCAGTAAAAACAAAGAACATCGGAACATCAGCTTAAATACTACTAACCCGAGAGATACCACTCAAGTACTGCACCTGACGAGACAGATGTACCCTGGACGCACTGCGTTTGCGTTGGAAGCCTTTAAAGATGCGACAACCCCTCAGCACGGGTATATGCTCTTCGACCTGAAGCAAGCCACTCCCGACCACCTTCGCCTACGGACCGGTATCTTTCCCGGAGAGACCCACCACGTGTACATGCAAAAATAATGTAAACACACCCACAGTGGTTCCCCCGAAGCTGGGGTGTGTGTTTGATGTTGGGGATAATAAAAGAATGAATATCACATCATGGTTGACTTTTGTCTCTGTTCAATATTCACGAGGTAGGTAGATAAAAAGGACGGGGTTGTGGGTTCTAGCATCAGTTGTACATGATGTCTGCTCGAGTACGGAAGCATGCGCCGACGCTCCGTGTATTGAAGACGGCCCCATCCGAGTTGGTTCAAACCATTGTACGCGGCGCAGACCCTGCTCTCGTGTGTTGTCTGTGCGAGATTGGACTCAATATCTTAAAAGGGAACGTACCACTGACTCCGGCTCAGAAGGCGAAGTTGGCCAAGCATAAGACAGGTCTGCGAACCTTAGTCCAGAAGCGCGTCTCTCAAACACAAAAGAAAAAGGTGTTACAGCAAGGCGGCTTTCTCGGAGCCATTTTAGCACCCTTGGCGGCTTCCGTGTTGGGTCCAGTATTGGGTGGACTGTTCGGCCGACAATGAACCACACGAAAAAAATGGTCCTCGTCGAACCTCGGCTCCTTCAAAACCTCCAATCACCGTACCCCGTACCCTCTACGGTGAAGACGATAAACACACTCGATGAAGAGATGGGTCAGATCTTACAACGACCGGGGTTAGGCGACAGTCAGAAAGTACAACAGTACAATGAAACGCTTCAGCGATACATGACGTTCATGAACCAATACAAAACCCGCTCTACCCCAGCAGCAGCACCACCACCACCAACCTCAGCACCGCTCCAACAGCCGCCATTACCAGGGGTACCACCCACAGCCCCACAGTGGGTCGAAGACGAAGTCCTGAAGAGTATACCTGCATCGTTCAAGAAACAAGCTGGCCTGGTATTACAACGAATGAAACAGAATCCTAACATGACTTGGAATGATAAAGGTGAACTCCTGGTACAGAATCAGGTTGTCCCCGGTACCCACATGACGGATTTAGTGAATGACCTGATGCGTCAACGCAGGTCACACACGGATCCTCGAGGATGGGAGGTCTTCGCTCAAGGCTTGAAAGATATGCATGTACCACAGGAATTGGTGGGGGACCCCCAGCGCTGGGCCTTTATGCAATCGCCCAGTCGTGCACCACGACTCTCACCACAACCTTGGGAACCGGAGTCACCCCCCAAATCACCACCACGGCGGGCACCTACTTTTTCACCCCTTTTACCACGCCACCCCTTGCAACCACCAAGATCTAAGTCACCGCGACCATCACGACGATTAGCGCCCAAGGGCTGGGAGAAGTATTAAAACCAACAGCAGCAGCAGGAAAGCTCAGTCGTCATGTTTTACCTCACCCTACTCAGTAACAGCTCGGCTGATGTGTTTCCTGACAACACTTTGACCAAGTACGTGACCCAGTTACCACAACCGTTGCATTTACCTGGACGCTGGGAATGTGGACTCGTGGATATCCAATACCGTTACTCGTGGTACAACGTGCGAGCCAATGAAGTGTGGTACGAGGTGACCTACGAAGGACAAGACACCCGACTCAAACTACCCGAAGGTCAATACGATACCCCCAAGGAGTTCATGGGTGGGCTGAAGAGTCTGATGCATTATAAGTCTCTAAGGGACGTCACGAATACTTTCCCCTTGAAAAATCATGTGGACTTCGATTACAACGCACACAACGACAAGGCCAGTCTCACTCTCAGCCCCAACGTGAGTGTTGAAATTAGTTCTACCCTACAGCAAATGCTGGGTCTCGATCTACAGGGGTACGCTGGCCCCACCGGCGAGATAGGCCACATCCCGATGGACATGCGTGATGGTATGTATGGCCTGTACATCTACTCAGACGTGGTCGATGCTCACATTGTGGGAGACAGCAACGTACCTCTACTACGCGTCTGCCCGGTGAAAGGCAAATATGGAGCTCAAGTCACCCACAGTTTCAGGCACATCGTGTATCTACCGGTCAGTCAGACCGATATTAGCTCCATCGTCATCGATATAAGAGACGACACCGGTCAACCGATCGCATTCGAGCGTGGGAAAGTGGTGCTGACACTTCATTTCCGTCAAGTCCGAGCGGTTCACTTTGCATAATGAAGGTGCCTTACGAGTGTGATGCACGCAGCTATATGGACTATTATACCCAACAGGCCGGGGGTAGCTTTCCGGATACGGATTTGATATTTTGGAACATCATGATGTCTTGCCGGCATCATTGAAAATTGTTGACCGCTTCTCTCTTGCAGGAAACAAGCCTATGTTTATGTATACTTTTGTCTTTTTGAATTTGGTGCTAATACTGTTATATGGAAATGGAATAGGTCTTTGGATTATG
This sequence comes from Hanleya hanleyi, assembly GCA_036873755.1. Taxonomy (NCBI): domain Eukaryota; kingdom Metazoa; phylum Mollusca; class Polyplacophora; order Lepidopleurida; family Hanleyidae; genus Hanleya; species Hanleya hanleyi. Next base: position 25,991 of record JAVTVY010050525.1, read on the forward strand.
GACGCGGATATTCTCTAATGGACGACGGCTGGATTATGAATGACGGACTAGACGCTTGTAATTTGCAGGTACACGCATGCAACGAGGACATGGGCTGGGGAACATACTCGGGAGCATCGTCAAAACGTTCCTCCCCTTGGTGACGCGTGGGGTCAAAGCGATCGGTAAACAAGCGGTACGCAGTGGACTGCAAGTCGCGGGTGATGTCTTGGGCGGTGCGGCACCCAAAGAAGCACTGAAACGCCGAGCCAAAGAAGCGGGAGGCGTCTTGGTCACCAAAGCACAACGCACCGTAGGGAATAAAAGACCTGCAACACCGAGACCACGCACCAGTCGACGACCGACCCAGCGACGACGCACATCGAAGACCCAGGATATCTTTTCTTAAAGATTGCTTTCATCCATGCCGAGTCGTGTCCTTCTACCAACAGTGAATTTGATTTATGGACCGTTCCACCTACTCAGACCAGTGCCGAAGAGGGCCAATGGGTGGAACATCTCCCCATTTCCAGTATTACAGCCACAGGCCCCATTGAATTCACCACCACCAACGCAGATACGACCTACCTGGATTTAGCCCATACGTACCTATATGTGAAAGCTAAAATCACCAATAAAGATGGGTCAGTCCTCAAAGCAGATGCACCCGTGGGTCCAGTGAATCTCTGGCTTCATTCACTTTTCCAGCAAGTGGATATAGCCCTCAGTGATAAACTGGTGAGCGCCTCGACGAACACGTACCCGTACCGAGCCTACATCGAAACACTGTTATGCTACGGGTGTGACGCTAAAAAGTCGTATTTGACAGCCCCGTTGTTCTACCGAGATACCCCAGGCAAGATGGAAGCGAGTCCCGATAATGACGGCTATACGGAGAGAGTGGATGCCACAGCAGAGAGTCACTCGGTCGATATGATGGGACGTCTGCATGCGGACTTATTCATGCAGGACCGATACCTCTTGAATGGAGTACCTGTCAAAATACGACTAGTGCGCGCAACGCCTGCGTTTGCCTTGATGGCCCCGAATGAGGACCTCGAGTTTAACATTGTCATCCAAGAGGCCAGTCTGTTTGTACGCAAAGTGAAACCGAGCCCAGGTGTACAGTTGGGGCACATCAGAGCCTTGGAGAAAAAAACAGCCCAGTACCCGATTCGACGAGTACAGACCAAGGTCTTTTCCGTCCCTAAGGGAATATGATTGTCAATCAAGAAAACCTGTTCCTGGGGGATTTGCCCAAGCGTTTAACCCTAGCTTGTGTGGAGAACGTCAGTTATAATGGGACACTCTCGAGGAATCCGTTCAACCTAAAAGCGTTCAACATCAATTTCGTGGCCCTGCATGTGGATGGTTAACAGGTAGCGGCACGCCCCTTACAACCTAACTTTGGAACGGACAATTACATCCGGAGCTATCTGAACCTCTTCACAGCAACTGGCCAAATCAACCAAGACGAGGGAAATATGATCAGTCGAGACGATTTCGGCAAAGGATACACATTGTTCTGTTTCGATCTGACCCCCACCTTAGACAACGATCATCAACTGAGTCTCGCCAAGAAAGGCAACTTATGCTTGAAACT
>JAVTVY010050526.1:0-26937 GCA_036873755.1 Hanleya hanleyi
ATTTCTGGTGACGTCACATACAAACGTGATTGTGTACTCAAACTAGCCAATAAGAATTACTGAAACAAATCTTTCGAATCGTGGTTACTATTGTTGTGCTGGTAAATTACAGTGCAGGTTATGAACGACAGGGCAATGAAACGAGACAAGCGATTAGTATACAACATGTATGTTACAATATACCACCTGTGTACTATAGTGTGCCAAGTTAATTATAGTACAATCTGTAATAATTCTACTATATTTTACGATGAAATACTACAATTTACCAGAGCGGGCGTACTATACTATACCACAGATGTACTGTAGTATACCATAGTCAAACTATAGTATATAATAGATTATCATGGTATACTATAATGTACCATAGTTAATGGTATATTATAGTATACTATTAGTTTACTGCAATATACTATATTTACTCCATTTTTACTACAGTACTTTTTCATAAGGGACATCAAACCTTTACTCGCAGTGGTGGATTGTGCAGACACCATTGGATGTGGGGCTCTACTGAGAATTGGTTTTAAGACAAATAGGTGGCTGTGTGTCTGTCAGGAGTATGTAGTGAAACAGGGCAATACATGGGATACATGCTGAGCGGGCTCGCTGACGTCCGCGCTTTTATGGGCAAGCCTCTATGCAATTCACAAACCATAGTCACAGCCACTGCGTATGAGCAGATGCGGGTATTTGAGCATCATAGTGAATACTCTATTGCTGGCAGTAACTGCGAGCGTCTATGTACTATAGTCTGTCTATTTTAATTAGTCGTCTACTTTGGAGCTTGTCAATAATCAGCAGTTAACTCTGCTTAAATTTTCTTTTTTGCATTGTGTAGAACAAACAGAAATCTACAAAACGACTGCCATTTCCCCGTGATACCGATAATATATCGCGTTTGAAATAACTTATTTGCTACCTAAGTCTTAAACCTGCTTGAATTAATGCCTTTTATCTCCGATTAAATGCACAATCAAACGTAGAAAAAACGGAAGTTAAAAGAAAAAATCAACTCCCCTAGGAGTTGTCTGCCCCTAGGAGAGCTCTCCCATTCAATCCAGCGTGGTTACTATAAAGGTCATTGTAAGCCTTATTCCAATCCTCTTTCTCCTGTTTGCTCGAGCAGTGCACATCTAGGGAAGTATTCAGAGTCAATTTTACAACATTGGTTGTTGTTGTCTCGCTGGTATATCCTTTATCAAGTGTTGAGTTTGTTGTTTATTCGGAACTTACTTACTGTATTATTATGTCGGAAGTTCCGTCTTTTATTCCGTGTCGTACGTGCGGGAAAAATTGGTTCCCTTTTGGACGCTCACACGGCTTGCTTTTCATGTAAAGATTTGTGTTATTGTGCGTCCACGTGCGCGGAATATGTATTATGGGTTCCGACGGCTTGGAAGATTTATGCTCAGGGCTGTCGTGCTTTGCTTTTATATGCTTGTGAGGACCCGTCTATTTCGGAGATCGACAGACGGGTCTTGGAAATTCCTTTGGTCAATGTGTGAAGTGTTGTTAGGATCTTGACCGAGCTGGTCAAGACCCAGTTCCTCTCACGTCGGTATGTATTCCATACTATCATACACGAAGATAATTCTAGGTTGCTAGACAGTTTGACCCGGTCCGGAGTTTCATTGTCTAGGTTGATCCAAAACCCGTTCCTTTGTTACGCTCAACGAAGGCCAGGTCAGTCTTGCCTGGCCATTCCATTGTCTCCTTCAGACAAAAGAATTCTTTACCACAGGTGATTTCGCCTGTCTATCGGTACCACATATCTCTTCCAAAAAGGAAAGCTAATAAACAACGTGGACATAGTTTATTTAATTCCGTGCCCGATCTATTTGTGGGGCGAATCTTGGATTCGTTTGAGTCGGCCACGTGTTTAGTGTCTTTGGACGTACGTCGCTAAATACTTGGGGCGGAGATTTTAAATTCTCTTGAAATGATCGTCTGACGATGTTCTTCTAAAAGTCTTTAGGAAATCTCATGTTTAACAAATAACACAGTCCTGCATTAGGCCAGTGTGTAGTCAATATTACGTCTTCACACAAACTTTGAGTTACGACCCGGTGTGTTTGAGGTAGGCTTTTATTAGCCTCCAACATTCCGTTTTGTTCGGTCAGTATGGAGCCTATTGTGATGTACTTTAAACGAACAAGTTTTTGCTTCGTTGTTTCATGATTTTATCCATTGAACTGTTGTATAAATTACCAGGATTGTGAGAACTACCCTCGTTTGACGCGGGAGGTTCGGTTTTCTCCGCCGGGGAAATCCGAGTCTTTATAAGCAGTCCGTCAATGTTTCAACAACAACAACAACATGTTGTTGTTGTATGTTTTTGTTCGGACTTTGATTGTTCTCACCTGCATCCATTCAATTCTTTGGCCTACCAAGAAGGTAATCTCTTGTTATATCAAATATTATTATGTGATTTTGATATCCTGTCTTCAAGAGAGATCTTACGGAGGTTTTATTCTGCCTCTCATGTTTACTTGTTTGTTGTTTTTGTGTACATAACCACATCTCAACCCTATGTAAACGATGTTATAATAATATCATAAATGGATGTTACGGGGCTTCAATGCTACGACTGTTTATTGCATTTTAATGAGCGTCTTTGCTGATCTCTTTATGTGTCGATCAACAAAGGGATCACGTGTTGGTTATCGGTAGTAAGTAATTCTATTACCCACTGTTTATTGTGATTCTGTGCTATGCCTTGATACACAATTTTGTTTTATACATTTGATTTGTTTTGTTTCTCACCAAGCTGTTCCATCTGTATACTGTGTTACGCTTATAATTCAGATGGACTTATGCACTAATTTTAATTTCTTCCCTATGAGAAAATTTAAAATTTTACTAGCGTGAGTGGGAATCTATTGGTCCGGCCAAGGTTTAAGCCTAATGACACGTAAGTCGTGAAGTCTTCTATGGTTTCTTTCTACCAAGTTTGTATTACCAGTACAGTCTACTAGAGCATCAAACTGCTCTTTAGTAATGTTCTTACTGTTCTTCCGCTTCTCGACAAATTTGTTCGTGTTAGGTCATTTCAAATTCAAAATTTTTGAATAACCTCATTTTCCTGCCGGCGAGAGACCTTAAATGTTTTTCCTCTCTTCGGGAATTTAAAAATCCTTTAAGGATTTGTTTTGGTTTCCTGGAAAAATCTTTGTTCTGGATGTCGATTGTGTGACTTTTTGGTTATTGATAGTAACATTGTTGTAAATGTTTAATATTCTCTCCATATAAAACTCCAGTACTGAATTTCATGTACAGGAGACAAATTACATCGGGAGAGGTCATAATGTAACCATATTCATTGACACATTATTTCATGTTCACTGACACAAAGATCCATAATCCCATTTATCTCATTGAGCTTACATTTGGTGATTAACGCTACAAACATTTAATATGTTCATCTCTACTGCGTTTAAAGAGAAGGAAAATTTATTACATTCGACTTCGGGGTTACTGTTTGCAACGCCCTTCGGTTACGTCGTGTACTTTTATAAGTTTGTATCCTGCTCCAGTTTGAGCATGTATATACATTAAGTTGTTGTGAATTAGGAAATCACTACGTTGTTTATCATATACAACGTTTCTCGCATTTTTCACATTACGCTTTCCTATTACACCTTTGACGGCATGTTCATTACGCCGTCATGTGTCTCTCATACACCTGTGCGTCGTTCTATTACATCGGTTAGACGTTTCCGGTACGCCATAACGCCGTTTGTCACGTCATTTCTTCATTTGCGAGATGCATATTTTATATCCATTCATCGGCACCCCTTTGATTCTTCATCGTCGGTCATCGGCGGGAGGGGAAGTCCGTTCGTTTGGCGTCATCTTTCCACTTGTATCAATTCTTCTCGGGTTTTTCACATTGTGATTTACTTAGGTTCGTCGTTACTCTACGAAGAGAGTCCTGTCCAGACCTTGTTGTTTCCAGTCTGGAGTTCAGAATATCAAAATTGTATTACAATCAGCAGTATTTGGTCAAATACTGTTATATGGAATAGGTCTTTGGATTATGGACGTGGATATTCTCTGAGGACGACGGCGGGAATGTGAATGACGGACTAGTCACCTTTAATTGAATTCAGCACAGTGTTGTTTTAACAAAGAACCATGTTGACTTTAACACACAAACATTGTGTTGAGATCCATTTACCTTAGGATTGTGCTTAAACAACACAATGTTTTCGTGGTGTACTTGGACAGTTTTTCCGGCTTTCTCCATCAAGTACTTTATTCCTGTATAGACCGTTACACCAATGGTTAGACTTTGACTTTATGGTTCTGTCATCAACCTTAAGGTTGTTTATTATATGTAGGACCTTACTTGCTACGTTCCTATATTGGTCCTGGTGCCGAGGACGTGATACCGTCCCCGATTCTATTTCCCTCGCAATTGACTTCCTCCTTCACCTTCACCAGGATAGGGAGTTTCATATTAGCACCATGGAGGGCTATCGATCTGCTCTGGCTAGCGTGTTACGTCTTACCTTTGGTACCGACTTTAGCCTTAACGATTATATCTCTGCGCTTATTCGCGCCTTCGCATTACAGTCGCGTTGTACTCGCCAACTGTTACCGAAATAGGATATCGGTGTGGTTCTGTGTGCCCTGATTTACCATCTTGTGAACCCTTAGAGTCCGCGTCTATAAAGCTGTGTCTTATGAGACGGCCTTTGTGGCGGCGTTTGCTTTGACGTCCAGAGTGTCTCATCTTTATGCTCTTTAAAGATCTTCTATGACCTGGACAGCGGATTGGTCTTGCATTCTTTTCGGCCCATTCCTGAATTTATTGCCAAAAATGAGTCTGTTCGTTCAGGTCCGTGCGCTCAACGTCGTACTCCATTCCTACGTTGTCAGACTTTGTACATGGCCTCGGGGTCGATCTTCTGCTAGATCCTGTTCGAGCCTTCCGTCACTATCTTACTCGTACCGATTTCGTTCGCGGCTTTCGGCTACGGTTATCATATCCCTTCGCCGGTCAGCAAGGCTTGATATTTTAAAAAGCCGCGTAGTTGAAGACCATAAAATAGTCTTATCAATTGCCAGAAGGTAGATATACTATTGACGCCCCCACTACTGGCTTCCATTTCTTCTAATGTGTTTCGTACCATCGCTACTCATGGCCTTTATGGAAGAACTTGTCCCTTCATGATATTGTCCAGTTCTTGTGTCTGGACTGCAAATTCCACGTTCACAAATTTCTATCTGTGTGATATGTCAGTGCAGTCAGATAGTGTGACCACGCTTAGGCCACTAAGGGCTACCTAGCACGTGGTTAGTTCTTTCAAGAAGAGACGGGGGGGGGCAGAATTTGTCACCATTGCAGCAAGGCAGCCATCTTGCTCCAGGGAAGCTAGCTCAAATGGTAGAGCGCTCGCTTTGCAGGCGAGAGGTACCGGAATCGATTCCCGGGTTCTCCAAGTCAACAATTGTCTCAAGTATGTTTCAATTTTAAAACTTCATCATGATCGTCTTTGAAGGAAGGAATAAGTCGGATAGACGACCATGGACTCTCTAATCATCAATCTAAGTGGTCTGACACTTTGAGAGTTTTAATCTTTGCCTTAACTACGGTTTTGCTTCTGTCTTTCAGCTTGAAACTGACTTTCTTCTGGATGATCTCAGCTGTGTATCCTACGCTCATCTCACAAGACAAGTTCGACGTAAGTCGTTGGTGGATTGAGAATGGCGTGGCTTGGCGCTCTCTAAGACCAAGAAGACCTAACAACCCGAGTGGTAGAGGATCCTGACATCTTGGTAGAGTTTACATTTCACACCACGAGCACAGCTACATGGATGGAGGCACTCAAGAATAAGTATATTCTGTATCATATCCATGATTTACCCTTTTAAGGGAAGACACTCAAAAGACAAGTTAGATTAGTATCTTCTATTACTACTCCATATTACCCTCGGCTTTACCGGCCAGGTTTTTTTTGTTGAGATTTATGGAAGAACCTGCCCCTCCTTGACATTGTCCAGTCGTGTCTGGACAGCGAACTCCACGTTCTCCAATTTCTATCTAAGAGATATGTCAGTCCAGTCAGATAGGATGACCACGCTTGGGCCGCGTATAGATGCCCAGCACGTGGTCAACTAAATTTAAAAAAAAAAGGGGGGGGGGCGGCATTTTGTATCATCGCAGCAAATCTGCAAATTGCTGTATCATCTCATCTCATTCATACTATTGGTCCACATTTGATTGATCACATATTGAAGGAAGAAATAAGTCAGATGGACGACCTTGAATCCTCTAAGAGATGTCGGACACTAAATCAATACTCTAAGATGCCTGACTCCATGGTGAGTGTGATCTTTACCTTAATTGCGGTTTTGATTGTGTCCTACAGGTTGAATCTGACTTCCTTCTCATGATCTCAGCTGCGTCATCTACGATCAACTCCCAGGAAGCAAGTTGGACGTAGACGTTTGTGGACTGAGAGTGGTGTGGCTTGGCGACCTCTAGGCACGGACTGTTTATTTGCTTCACCCGGACTTAGGAACAGCCAAGATTTTGCATGCAGAAAGCCTTATCAAGTAGACTCAGCGACCTAAGGGTAGGGGTCACTCTTCTTGGTATAGACGGCTTCCCGAGTAGAGGTCCCTCTTCTCGGTTGAAATTAATTCCACACCACAAGCACAGCTACATGGATGTAGCAATCAAGATAAGTACAACTGTATCTTATTCACATTTTAACCTTTTCATCCTTGACCAGGTTTAAAATTGTTGATTGATTGATTGCTTCATGCTAATACATACCATGTTTTTCTGTGTCATTCCAGCGGTTACTTAGCCTACTTTTGGAACTACTTCAAGACCGAGGTTCCCACCTCCATATGTTGGTACTGAGGCATTAATTCAAGCAGGTTTAAGACTTAGGTAGCAAATATTAAACATTTATAATCAATGTTTCTATTTGTTACTAAGTCAAACCTGCTTGAATTTAATGTGCCCTCCCTTCCTTCCCCTCGTACCGCGGCCTTGTATACTACTGGTCTCGGTTTGAGAAAGAGGATTGGAATAAGGCTTACAATGACCTTTATAGTAACCACGCTGGATTGAATGGGAGAGCTCTCCTAGGGGCAGACAACTCCTAGGGGGGTTGATTTTTTCTTTTAACTTCCGTTTTTCTACGTTTGATTGTGCATTTAATCGGAGATAAAAGGCATTAATTCAAGCAGGTTTGACTTAGTAACAAATAGAAACATTGATTATAAATGTTTAATTTTAATTCTCTCCATATAAAACTCCAGTACAGTTGTTTCATGTACCGGGACTCAATTACATAGGAAGACGTCATAATGTATTCGTGCTGTCTAGCACAAAGGTCAACAATGCCTTGTGTGGTCATAGAGGTGTGTGCGGTTTATCATTCGGCAATTTCACTGGGGCATGGAATATGTGCGACACTCTCACGGACCGCCTGTTTTTACTATATTCGGCATTAATGACTTTTGTGCCAATGAGCATGAATACATTATGACGTCTCCGTATGTAATTGAGGCCCGGTGCATAAACAACTGTACTGGAGTTTTATATGGAGTGAATGATAAAGTTATTTCAAGCGTGATATATTATCGATATCACGGAGAAATGGTAGTCATTTTTTAGAGTTCAGATTGTTCTACACGCTGCAAAAAAGAAAATTGTTGCAGGGTTAACTACTGATTTTTGGCAAGCTCCAAAGTAGACGACTAATTAAAATAGACAGACTATAGTACACCTCTGGTATAACAATTCAGAGAAAATTCTATTGGGATTTGTTCGAGACAAGCTTCATCTGGACTATCTATTGTTGCCATCAAATCTACTGCGTGTATGTTTTGCCTCTACGAGAGAGCGACATTATCTGAAGAAATCTGATTTTATGTGAAAATGATTTTTGAAACGGTTTTGATAGCTGGGATATTTATCTTGTATGAGAGCTTGTGCTGACACACATTTTACTCATCTTAGCTTTGTATAGTTTCACGCGTGAATTGTTTTGCCTACGGGTCAAAGCTGCGCATTTATTACGCAGTATCCACATTCTATTACATCCTCATTCTGTTACATCATACGAGACAAAACTGGTCTCGGTTTTGTTCGTGAAAATAGGACATGAACGTTTTTAATTTCAAGGTGAGTTTCTGGGCGAAAATAACAACTTTTTGAGATTATATATTATTACGCTTAACGAAAAGACAAAATATGAAATTTTAATATTGCTCAACATTGTTCAATCAGGTCGGTGATTGATAGTAAAAATGAGCATATCCTTGCACGCGGGTCCAAGTGTGGCAGAGGTTTCACATTAAACTTTTCTGTGAGAACATCGGTTAGCAAAATTTCAGCTTTAAGTCTTTACGACCAATTTCTGCAATGTGTTGTTGATAATACTGGCGTTATAGTTACATTTCTCACGATTCTTTTGTTGATGAAGTTGATTCAACCCCAGCGACCAGACAATCTACCCCCGCCTCAGAGAAAAATACGGAGACATTGTCAGTGCGTATATGGGCAGCCAGTTGACTGTTATTCTTAACAGTTATGACGTCATCAAGGAAGCTTTCACATCCGACAGTTTTGCAGGTCGTCCAAAATCTTTCTTCTTTTTCCAACATATTGGGGAGCTAAGAGGTGAGAACCAGTTCACTTCAATGAACCTCTAATGTCATTCGACTCTCTAAAAATTTCATTCAAAACTCGATTGTCATGTTTTTGAAGAATGGAATCCAGCTACCATATTAATCCTCCCTTCGTACCTTACATGCAAACTAGAATACGGGGGTATAGAATAGCTTTGGTATCTGAGCCACGCATTTATCGCAGCCGTCCATGTAGACACCATGAAGGAACCATTTGACCGACTTTTGACTCAGACATCCGCTTGGGGTATTTGCACGCGGCAAACGGCATGTAGCGCGAGATTTGAGCACGTCCGTCCATGATCAATGATCTTGGTCTGTTGGGATTCTTATTAAGGTTCCAAAAGCCCTTACTGCACTCCATATACCTCATCAGTTCTTGCACATTTAAATTGCAACTATCCAAAACACTTTGTTACAAGCTTGGTATTCTGATTACCACTGTCGAATTATTTGGATTTTTATAATAATGAAATGGCTGGGAAATTTTAGTCTTCAAATTTCATCACCAATAACATCTAAAGTTTTTATTAGATGTGCTTAAACGCTCACAATATAATGTTCAAACCAAAAACAGATTGCCCCGGTTCCCGTACAAAGCGGGTTTCGACGTCGTAGGTGTACTGCAGACCTTGCCGTGACTTTGGAGACAGACATCCGGAACTCCCTAGCTAATGGGGAGTTTTTGTTGTCTGTTTTCCTTGATGTAGAGAAAGCTTACGACATGGTCTGGAGGAAGGGGTTACTGATAAAAATGATGAATTATGGTATTACAGGTAGAATGGTAGGATATGTAAAAAGTTTTCTGACGAATCGTTTTATTAAAGTTAGAATTAGTAAAGATTATTCTCGTTCAGTTAACATTCAAAATGGAACCCCTCAAGTTAGTGTTATCTCCCCTACATTATTTAATCTTATGATCAATGATCTCCCTTTAGCCGTAAATAGCAAACTTAAATGCTCCCTGTTTGCGGATGACAAGGCCATTTGGTTTTCGGGTAGAAATTTCCATGTGGTTGTTAAGTATATCAAGCAGGGCCTTATTGATATTGTGACCTGGGGTAAGAAATGGGGATTTAAATTCTCCCCTACCAAGTCTGAAGCAGTAATATTCACCAGGCTTCCACTGCCAGTTGTGCTAGAATTATTTTTGAATGGTGTTCGCCTTAAGGTGTCTACTACTTTTAGATTTCTTGGTTTGATTTTTGATAAAACATTAACTTGGGCTCCTCACATTAATTATTTAGTAACGAAATGTGACAAAGTTCTAAATTTGATGAGGTCTGTGTCGTCCACAACATGGGGAGCAGATAAGAAGTGTTTACTTTATTATATAGGGCAATGATCAGATCTCGCCTAGATTATTGTTGCCAGGTATATGATTCGGCTGCTCAGACGCTCAAAAAGAAATTAGATTCTATTCAGTACAAGGCGTTGTGCATCTGTACTGGGGCTATGTCTAATACCCCATTAAATGTATTGCAGGTTGCTTGTAATGAGTTTCCTCTTTTTATACGCCGTAAATTATGCACTGTGAAATATGCATTGAAATTAAAAACCTCGTACAATAATCCAGCGAGTCGTACTTTGGATGACTCTTGGTATGATAAGTTTTTTATTGACACTGGTGTGCGCCGTGCTGAGCCTTTCTGTATACGGGTAAAGAACTTGTTTAGTCAGTTTTCTGTTCAGGATTTTTCATTACTTAAGTTTTCTCCTTATGTTTTTCCGCCATGGCAGTTTGTTAGTCCTTTGGTTTCTGATCAGTTACACATGAAAATTAAGAAGAGTGACCCTCCAAATCTCATTCAGTTGTACGCTAAAGAGCACATTTTTTTCCAATTGGAATGCATATTTACATGTTTATACGGACGGGTCCAAGTGTCCGGATACAGGGAAAACTGGCTCCGCGTTTTGTGTTCCGGAGATAAAGTATAGTCGTTTTGAGCGTCTGAGCGACCATGTATCAGTATTTAAAACTGAACTGGTAGCTATTTTGCTATCTATACAGTGGATTAGTGATTTTAATCCATTTAGAGTCGTAATTTTTACTGATTCCTTAAGTGCCCTGCATGCATTACGTAATTTCAATCCATCGGAGAGTTGTCCTCTCCTGTATGAAATAATGCATGCAGTTACAACTTTGTCGTATCGAGGTGTCACGGTGGCCTTTGATTGGATGCCGGCTCACTGTAACATACGAGGCAATGAAATGGCTGATCAGCTGGCCAAAAAAGCATTGTCTTTGATCTACATCACTGTACCGGCCCCTCTGAATGTCAATGAAGTTATGGCTCGTTTGAAGCCATACTTCGTTGACATGTGGCAGGAGGAATGGTTGTATTCTAACAAAGGCCGTTTTTACCATCATCTTCAGCCTTGTGTTACAACAGGAGCCTGTGTGCCTATGTCTAGTCGTAAGGCAGATGTTCTTTTGTTCAAATTATTATCTGGGCATATTGCCGTAAATAGTATATTGTTTAATATGAACCTGCATCCAACTGGCCTTTGTGACACCTGTAATGTTATGGATACAGTTGAACATTATCTTTTAAACTGTACACGACATACAAGGCATAGGTATAAGTTATTTGTTGACCTCACTTTAGTTGGGGTTTTTAATCATACTTTTGATAATATTCTAAAACCTGAAAAGAATAGGGATAAAATATTCAAAGCAGTGGTCAACTATATAGTAAAAACACGTCGTTTCATGTTCAACTAAATTAGACCATTGACATTTTAGTTATGTCATAAAGTAATGCACCGTATACAAATGTTCACTTGCTTGCTGGTCTTCGTGATACCATTGGAGGTCACGGGGTTGAGTCGAGTAGGTGGACTGTAATGTATTGTCTGCTAGCTTGGCCCTGGGGTGTCAGTATTGCCTGACCGTAGGGTTGAGGGAGGGGGGATTGGCTTTATGTCACACTTGGGGTTGAGTTTAGTATGACAGTTTGATATTACTGGTCTCTAAGCTTGCACCTGGGGTGTCAGCATTGCCTGGCCCCGGGGGTTGGTTTGGTGACTAGTTTGCATTTTAATTTATATTTTAATGTTATGTGTTTATATCACATGTAGTGGTCATTGGTCTGATTGGTTGAGCATGAAATTATTATACGTATATTTTTAACTTAATCATAGTATGATCATCGAAAGTCCTTAAAATAAGTATACATAATTATTGGCTTGTCATTTTTGACAAATAATTTGTGTATATGTTTATATCCCTTTCTTGGGTTCATATAGTATTTTATGGCCTTTTTAATCCTGATTTTATCAAAGGGTCGTTGGATTTATCTATAACTGGTGTACTTGCACTTAGTATTATAATCGCATTCTCTTTTCTTCATCGTCATCAGCATACTAATTGATTGCTTATATACATATATATATATGTTTACAAAAATCATCGTATAGTATTTATTATATATTTATTCATCATATAAGCAAACTCAATGCACAGATAGTGGCGCACATACTTTTTATAAAGTGAGCGCCATCAAAATTCAAAATCTGTCAGATTGCCCCGGTTTTCTAATTGGCGTTCCGATACCGATTGTAGAATAGTCCCCAATTCAATAATTCGAACCCTTCCAATTGATCATTGAAAACTTTGAAACGGAGGAAAAATTAGAAATGTTGAGCCACATGTGTACAGTGTTATATGTTCAGATTTCATGATTTCAAGTCAGAAATTATTACAATTAAACGCAACATAACAAGGGTGGAGAGAAAAGATGCATGTAAAAGGAAAGGATGTCCAGTAAGAAATAATGCATCCATCTTTTAACCTAGCTAATACCTTTTGTCCTGTTTTGCAAACTCGGATGAGATATTTTCTTGAAGAGAAACATATAAAATGGGACCTTATTACTGCACTGCCCAAAATACCCTACTTATTTAAGATAATGCCATAAAATTTCTTGAAATAAGATAATTTTATTCAAAATAAGTTAAATTTTAAGAAAATTTTAAGATTTCTTTACTTGTTTGAGTAAAATTTGGAGTGGGGTAAGTATATTTTACTTAAGCAAGAAATTTTTTAGAATTTTTCTTAAAACAAAATTATTTAAAGAAAAATTCTTAATTTTTTCTTGTTTAAGTAAAATATGCTTACTCCACTTCAAATTTCACTTAAACAAGAAACACAAATCTTAAAATGTTCTTAAAATTTAACTTATTTTGAAAAGAATTATCTGACTTCAAGAAATTTTAGAGCATTATCTTAAATAAGTAGGGTATTTTTGGCAGCGAGACATTGTTTCCTGGGGCATTCTTGCCTTTCCAACCGGCGTAATGGCAAGAATATATGACCCCACAGACCAAAATACTAATTGTATTATATCAAAAATATCACAAGAACCAAAACTGATTCCTGTGATGCTAACCGAAAAACCCACGGGAAATACCACAAAAAGGTGTTAGAGATTACAACGCATATAAGGGAAGTGGGAAGAGGTACCGACATACTGACAGAGCCACATGACTTCACAGTATATTCTTCTGGTTAACCTATTCTAAAGCACATACCAAAAATCTAACGATTCGTGATATGTGTTGTATCTCAGGTACGCTTTTATTGTGCCTGTTCATGTGGCAACTTGGATGACATGACCACACGGCCCCTAGCACAGGCATAAGCGATATTAGATACAAGTCTAGAGAGCTATGATGGAAATGCTCCGAAAACTCGTATATTGGTAATTGGTGAGCTGTGTTGCTGTGAAAAGCTGTTTCTCCAATTCGTAACGGATAGATTCTTCAAACCGGTTCACTACCTGAGTTATCGATTTAGCGGTTGGTATTCCATTGAAAATTAGTTTGGCATAAAATTGTTCATCGTGTATTTAAATAATACATCAAAAACAAAATTCTTAGTTTTGGAACCTCCTTTGTGTAATCTTAAAATCAGCGTCTTTTGTTATTGTTTCAGGGATAGCGTCTTCTTCGGGAAATCTGTAGAAAGAACAGAGGAAATTCTCTCTTCATCTTCTCCGACAATTTGGTCTTGGTAGACGAAGTTTTGAAGGGAGGGTTGCAGAAGAAATCTGCAAATTTCTCGCTGTCGTCCGGAAATATGAGGGAAAACCGATTGATATGCGTTTTTTGTTGGATAGAGCCATCTCAAATATTATCTTTTCCGTAGTTTTCGGGAAGAGATATACCTACAGCGACCCCAAATTCCAGGCTCGTCTCGAACATATTATTGATATTATGCGCGATAGCGGCAGTACCGCAATACTCAATATTTTGCCCTGGGTGAAATATCTGCCAGGCGATCTTTCTAAACAAAAAGCGTGCATAAAACACAGAAATGAGCTACAGAAGTTTTTCCGTGGACTGGTGACCGACGTGAAGACATCTTATGACAACTCTTGTGAACCCCAAAATTTTGTTGAGGCTTACTTGAAGAAAATCGAAGAGGAAAAGAAACAAAATCCGGATTCGAACTATCATGGTCCACAAATTAAAAGGACGTGTCAAGTCGCATAAACATTTTCAGCTGTTCACTTTTTCTATAATAATATATTCACTTATCCTCATCCCCCGTTTGTCAGATTCACATAAGAAAACCTACAAAAAGATAAAGAAAATGACCCATGCTATAAGCAAACAATTGACTAATTCGTACAAAGGGTTACTTCATTTGGGGTGAACCTACCATATCTCCGAGTCTTGCATTTTTAGGCCAGTGACATTTGATCATCAGTCCGCAATCTTTGATAGTCCGAGAAGTCACCATATACACCACTCCCCGTCCTGGCAAACGTGGGAAAGTTTCGAGGTGATTTTTATCGGATACCCTGCTTAAAGTTCTATCATAACTCGATTGTTTGCTAGAGTAATTGCGATGGGTGTGGCCGAGACACGAATCGCCGTGACCTCACTCATGCTCGTGAGTTATAGTTGAATAAACCTAGTCGCTTGGATCTATGTCCCATTCCGCTCACTACACTTACTATGTTCACCATTTCAGTATCTGACAAGAAGCAACAGTCCAGTGGTGTTCTTTAGACTTTGTACTACCCATCATCGTGTATATGTTTCTGTTTGACCTCGGTCAGTTGTCAGGGTGAAAAATACTAATAATATAGCCAGCATCCTAAACCATTTTGTGTAAAATCTTGTTCCAATCTGGTAGAAAACGGTGGAATTACAAGTTTCTCATACACAAAGCGCGGACGTGAAGGAAGGCACATAGCTTTTCACGGATTAATCGATGTCACTGCGCGTGCTATGACAGATGTGCGCACACACAAAGCGCGTATGTGGAAGTCAGTTTCAGCTAGTAAGAAGAAAAGTTTGTGCAATATTTCTGCTTTCCTGTGTAAATTAATCCTAAAATCTTTTATGCATTCACTCACTCCCGCATGTTGAAGCATAGACATCGCTGCAAATGTGCTCGTTTAAGGCACAAAAACACACATATTTTTTCACATCTGGTGATACAGATACAAAATTTACAAAACTACAGTAGCCAAGAATCGTATTTACTGAATATGCAGTGAGCAGGTTTAGATTACTTGAATATAGTTTTGAGCCCTAATAAAATATTATAAAGATCGGTAATTATGTAAGGCCGTCGTATGGCTAACGTGTGGATTAAAGGAGAAGAAAACATGCGACTAATGTATACTCTGAATGAAAGATCTATCTCTCCCGTATCCAAAAATGTAAGCAAATATTTTTTGCTATTTTTACCGCCGATCTATTCCTATCGAAACATCAAAAACTGGAGCCTGTGGATAGATTCATAAGTGCCGCCATTACAAGGGCTTGCGTCTATTTTAACCAATCAGAAAAACCGAAAACATATTGTGCTCATCGCTGCGTGACCTCAGCCGGGCTCATAATCACTTCCGCCCTGCACGTTAAAGTATGAGAAGCTCACGGGACTGCAAGTTTATAGTTTGTATACTCTTATAATTTGATGGTGGTAGTGTGCCAATATTCCGCAAATACACAGACATCATGCCGCAGTGTGTGGCGTTTGGCGGTTCTAACAGAACTGAGAATCCAAACCTTCCAACGATCGTGATATTTCATCGGTCCCCAATTGTGAAACCAGATGTACTGAAACAGTGGGTGCATAACGTCGGTCGGCAGGATTTTACTCCAAAAGCAATCTCAAGACTGTGCTCGTTGCACTTCTTATCAGGCTGTTTCAAAGAAGATGTTTACGCAAAATATAGTATTGAATCCGAGTTTGTACATCGTCAGGTTCCCGAACCGAAACGACTGTCCACACTTGCCAGGTTGGAGAAGCGGGAGCAACAAGCACAGCTAAGAGAGGTATTGTATCAGATTAATCTCTGGATTATCTTACGAATAACCAGTCGAAATAAAATAAAATTAAAAAAAATAAATAAATGAAATGGAGCAGTGTTTGATCGAGTATGTTGGTGTCGTGATTACCCAGTGTCCAGTTTTCAACACTGCTTTATATTTTCGCCTTCCCCGCTAGAGAGCGGCGAGACCCGGGTGACGTCACACGCTTAGATGACCTGAGCCAAAATGGCGGCACGCTTGAGAGACAACGATGCGCAAGTTGAACGCCGATTTAATCGAGTAGAAATCACAAAAAAATATTTGCTTACATTTTTGGATACGGGGGAGATAGATCTTTCATTCAGTGTATACATTAGTCACATGTTTTCTTCTCCTTTAACTTTGACCACACTGCACTGTTCGGCAATGCATCAGTGGCTGAACTCCAATGGCAGTGTCTGTAGTTTTTTGGTATGTCAGAAATGCTTGTCAGGACACAAAGCGATTACGCGTCAAAAGGTGACACAGAAATGGACTCGCAAATGGTGAATTCGAGAAAAACCGCGCTCCTGAAACGCGAAACTGGTCGGCATGGGTAACGCGCCCGTGACACGTAATGCAGCAGAAATCCATATTGAAACTCTACACAAACAACATGCGTTCACGACACCATCGAATTTGGCGATTGGCGAAGGAGGCAGGAACAGATGAATATTTTTATTGTCGTTCAGTCCGCTTCTGCCATGGCGGTTAGAAAAGCTCGGTACCCTTCATATAAAGAAGTTCGATTTGAACGTAAATTTTTTCTTCGTGTGTTACGTTTATAAACCAAAAATATGATTTGCTCGTGTTTACTTGAATAGTTTTAGTTTTGTCTTTAGATTTAGCTGGCTGAATTTCGTATTCTGAATTTTCTCCGAGAAGAGATAAGTCAACAAAAAATATATTACGATTATTAGAAACTAGGCATTCGTGTTTTTTGTGTTTTTTTGTTTTTTTTTTTGTTTTTTTTTTTTGCAGTATTTAATTTTTTTTTGCCTTTTTTTTATATACTTGAAGAGAATTCGTTTCATAAAATATGAGACATTTAACAAAAAAAGTCGGTGGGTTTGATCTTAAATCATACACAAAAGTCATTCTGGTTAAGGTGTCATATCTTCATAATATCGAAATATGTCAACACGCTTAGAATGCTCTGTAAGTGTGCAGTTCGCCGCTATTCGACACGTAATTCCTTCAGTTAAAAATTGTAACAGATGTTTGGTCGAATGGTTAGTGTCGGACTACTATAGTTCGGGAATAGTGTCGCAGAAACATACCTCCGCGCACACAGCCACACCACTTGTTCAGCAGTTGAATATTTTGACGATCAGAGGAAAAAATAATTCTTAGACATAAAAATAATTTCTACATGAGAGTATTTCGTCTGGGGGCAGCGAAAAGATAAAACTGTAACTATGAACGGAGAAGTAATAACGTAAAACTATTCTTAAATCTAGGCCTTTTAGGTGAAAACCCGAAAAAGTGTTGGTTCTCGAATGCAGTTACGGCTATTCTTTAATGTTCGTCAGTAATATTGCTCCTCATTCCACTATTTGCGCTAATGTAGATGTTTACAGTTTTGCACCTTAACAAATGATCTTTTTGTTCAGGAAATGACCCTCAACTTTGTTTTCTCAAGTGACTATGCTTGTGCCAGTATGTTTTTCTCAGTGACTTCCTCATCGGTACTTATCAGGCTAGGGTCAACCCATACCTACCCAAACAAGCGCTTTTTAACGAATATTTCATGATTCCAGTGGTGAACTGGATCTCTTTGGTAAAAAAACTGTCCGTGTAATGCCGCTTCAAATCCTGGGATAGTTAGAATTCTATAATATCCAAAACATTTCTGAAATCCCACTTCTAGCTGAAAAGTGACTATGCGTGAATTCTGGCAAAATTTCTATTTTTATTTCCATTTTCTCACATGGAAACCTTGCAGCTGCTGACCAAACTATGTGTTTAAAGGTAAACCCAAACGGAATTATTTTTTCGTCCAAATGTGCATGGAAATCATATTTCAAGCTTCACTTTTCATGAAATAATTTTGTATTAATTTTCAATCTGATTAGAATTACGCATAATATGACTATTATCCCAACTGGACTTTCGGCAGACGATGTCATGGGAGGATAATTTCAGAGTGAAGGGAGCGGATTGCACTGAAAATATATAGAGCGGGGGCGACGATACACACGGCGATTGGACCAATGTTATCACGTCTTATGGAAACAACGATAATGTAGACATGGAAGAAAGTAATTACGAATTATTAACACTACTAGTTAACTCGCATTCTGACTGGAAAACTCAACAACCCAACATGGACGGAAGAAGAGGAAATCATTTCATTTTAAATACTGATTGTACACAGTTATTGATGACTAAAAATAGTATCATACATGGGAGGAAATGCCCTAACTATAGCTTGCCGTTGAAGTTTCCGGCCTGGCTCGAACCATGGCTGCGGGCGTCAATGCATTGGGCCGCTATCCGTAATCCACTCGGTTTGAAGGTCATGAGCCATTTGTCCGTTGTCGTCCGGTTATGTCTTTATCGCATTCGGTTTGGGTTAACTCTATCTGGCCTGGGCCTTTTGGGGTGTACCGCAGCCTTGGGGGGGTGGGACGTGCCCCCCTATATATTTTCGCTATCGCTAAGTCTAGAGGGCTGAAACTTACCACACTATATCTTTAGGTCAAGCTCTACAAGAAAATGTAAAAAACTCCAAGATGGTCGCCATGGTGACGTCAATGTGTTGCCATTTTCAAAAAGAGCATTTTGGACGATTTTTCGGTCAAATTTTCGAATATTTTATTTCTGCTTTATCTTCGCAAAAACTGCATAATAAATTTGTAAATATTAATCGGATAAGAAATAAAATAAGTTTTGCCCACATTTCCATACAGAAAAGCAAACAATTTGAAGAAATATGACGAAAACATCACTTTTTTCTGGTACCCCACATGGACGCCAATTTGAATTTACCCATGATCCTCTGCTCGTGAGGTTATGCCAAAAGGCTCAAAAATGACCCCAATATGATAACCTATAACGTCACGGAGTTTCAGCTCATCATTTTTTGGCGTTCCGGAGATAGCACAGAAAGTTTGGTAGGGGGGCATTTTGGCCCCCTCCCCCTTCCCCAGGTCTGGTAGGGTTAATGGAGGAGGGGAGGAAGGGCAAACGAATCAGGGGGTATTTTCTGGCGATACTAAGACATATGGTCCAGTGAAACGCATAGAACCATAGCATAGAAACGCGTTGAATCAACATGATGAATTTTTGCGTAATTTTTGAAGAAATATGACGAAAACAGCACTTTTCTGGTACCCCCACATGGCCGCCATTTTCAATTTACCCATGATCCTCTGCTCGGGGTGTCACACAAATAGGCTCAAAATGACCCCAATATGATAATCTAAAAAGTGACGGAGTTTCAGCCCTCAATGTCTTGTTCTGGAGATAGGAGCAAAAAATCAAGAGGGGGAGGGGGGGGGGGGGGTGGCGGAAATTCCCCCCCCTCTAGGCCAGGTAGGGTTAATGAGGTATATTTTAGATCACTAGCAGGCTAATACATGTAGGTCGATGAATACTGTCTGATGATCAGCTGAAATATGCAGAGGACAGACCACGAAGACTTGGCCAAATCTTGCTTCCAATCCTGGATTCTATACAATACAAAAATTGTACAAAGGGAAATATTTCGCAATTACTTTATCTTAGTCGGGTTGTGGTATGACCTACATGTAACCCTCTCAAGACACAGTACAAAGGCATTTTCGAAAAGAAAAGGTCTTTAGGCCGTTTTAAGGAGGTTCCAGAAAATTTTAAAATAAAATGTCATTTTTCTTATATTTCGAAAAGAGGTAGAGCAAACCTTCAACGCTCAAAATAATGGATACAATTCAGGGGTAATTTTGGGTAATCTAGGAATTTATATGACGTACTATAATCATTTAACCCTACTCTAATGTATGGGAATAGATAGGAATTCTATAAAAAAAATGCCTCTACTTTGATAGTAAAAGCTAATATTTTCTAAAAAGTTAAAATGTCATTTTCTTCAAAATGCCTCAATAGCTTTCTGCAACAATGCTGAATCCGAAAATCTAATAAAAATGAGGGGTCACCAGGCTTCTCATCAAGACAGTAGGGTGACAACATGGAAAACCATGATCATGAGGTCAATTTACCCCGAGTTCGCTAAGTCAGTTTGCCAGCGTTACCTCGTTCAAAATCCTTTCACAACCGTTCACTTAGAACCTTGTATTTTCCTTTTCTGTTAAATTTCCTTTAAATATCGCTATTTTGGTAGATGCGCAGAAACATGCGCAGTAGACGTAAAATTGAATTTGTCTGGATCCCCCTTAATCTCCAGAAATAGATAGCTACCTTCAAATTCTACTCGATTAAATCGGTGTTCAGCCTGCGCATCGTTGTCTCTCAAGCGTGCCGCCATTTTGGCTCGGGTCGTCGAAGCGTGTGACGTCACCCGGGCCTCGCCGCTCTCTTGGGGCAGCGTACTATAATATGTTAGGAGGCTGCCGTGAAAAGGCCTACATTTAGAGCCGCGCGCAGAGAAGGCCCTAAACACAGAGCCTATTCATATTTCATATATGAAAATTTTTCTATGCATCTCAGGAATATTTTCAGGCCAAAACACGTGAGCGTTGAAATTTTTTTTGACTCACTGATCTGTATTCAACAACAACAACAACGCTGACATGTGGGCTCATTCTCCACAAAATACATCAACTTCCGCTGACGGCTCATGTATCCACTACGCAAATGAGATGTTTATATTCACTACGACGCTGTCAAGTAACTCCAGTAGCTTTCAGAAAAATTGGAAATTATAATATCATCGCCAGCTCGATTTCAATATATGTCATCTGTCAGAGTTACATAAATGGCTCCCAAATGATAGCCTCGTTCCGAAGTGCATGATGTCGTCACGAATCCACCAAGTTTTTTTTTAAATTCTGAATTCATCCATTCTGATTTTTTATCAACCTTTAGGCTGAATTTATATCAATACAATCTGAAAAAATGGCATTTTCAATTTTAAAATCAAGTTTTGAGGGGAATTCCAGTCTGTGAACTCTACAATATTTGGATTCTCCCTCGTTTTTTGTACGAAACAGTGCAGGCCATCCTCTAGCGGGGAAGGCTAAAATATAAAGCAGTGTTGAAAACTGGACACTGGGTAATCACGACACCAACATACTCGATCAAACACAGCTTCATTTCATTTAATTTTTTTATCTTATTTAAGATAATCCATAGATTATTCTGATACAATACCTCTCTTAGCTGTGCTTCTTGGTCCCGCTTCTCCAACCTGGCAAGTGTGGACAGTCGTTTCGGTTCGGGAGCCTGACGATGTACAAACTCAGATTCAATACCATACCATAAATGTCACGGTCGTTGGAAGGATTGGATTCCCAGTTCTGTTAGAACAGCCAAACGCCACACACTGCGACATGATGCCCGTGTATTTGCGGAATATTGGCACACTACCACTATCAAATTATAACAGTATACAAACTATGAATATGAGCCAGGCTGAGGTCACGCAGCGATGTGCACAATATGTTTTCGGCATTTCTGATTGGTTAAAATAGACGCAAACCCTTGTAATCGCAGCACTTATGAGTCTGTCCACAGGCTCCAGTTTTTTTATGTTTCGATAAGAATAGATCGGCAGTAAAAAATTGCAAAAAATATTTGCTTACATTTTTGGATACGGAGGAGAAAGATCTTTCGCTCAGAGTATACATCACTCACATGTTTTCTTCCCCTTTAAGCGGTTCATATCTCGTGAACCAGATGGAATTTTCAAATACAACTTTTTTACAAATATCTTCGGCATATGACCGTTTGGGATTACCTTTAAATTCAATCAGTAGTAAAAAAAATCCAGACCAGTGTTTTCTGCCGAACTGTGAGATTTTTAAATTAACGAAATTTTCGAAAGTACGATTCTGAAATGAAGTTTTATTCCTCGACGCATCTTTTCATGTTACTGACTGAATATTGGTAGAAAGTTTATGCAAATCCCTAAATGTAAACCCGTGAAACTTTTTTCATAGACGCGAATAATCTTTTTCCAAATATCGATTTCCCATAAAAGGTGCATTCGATCGTGATCATATCAGATATTGATATACCGAACCTTGACAGTTTACCCTAACATGCTTATTGTTCGCTGACAATTTGGCAGACATTAGGCACTTTCGAGTCGGTTTATACAATAATATAGCCGATTATTGTTCTTAAATAGCCATTTTCATGAAAATGTAAATGGTATAAACTGTATGAGAATATGAACCAGAAATTCCAATACCTGAACATTCCGTCACAATATAATGACCGGCTCGAAGCGACCAGCAAAGTGCGACGTTGAACTGAAAAAAATCCACCTAAACCTATCACCTCCTGTCCAGATATTCTCAAGACAACAGAAGCAACGCACACATGTGTATCCAATGTACCAGCAACCCATAGATGACACTTGTACTGGCATCTTACTAGGTGCATTTGTCAGCGCTTTGATCTCATTCGATGACTTCTGGAGACGTGTGAAATCCGCCTGAATCAATGCCTTCCGCGCCATCGACGACGGTTTCTTTGATACCCAGCGGAAAAATATTCGGACTATGTCATGAAACGATTATGTTATAGCAGGTTAAGCATTTTGACGTTTAAACGTTAAGTCATTTTGGCGGGCTGGGGTCACGTCAGTTTGAAAAACTGAAGCCTGAATATAAATTATTATTATTTAATATGGACTCCATAGTCATAAGAATTACCTCAGTATGTTGAATGTCGTCCAGTTTAGAAAATTTTGCAATTCATGGGATGGCTGAAACTGTAAACTGAGAAGCCATGCTGCATTACCAGGCTTTCATCCTTTTTGTACCAAGAGACTTGGTGACAGAGGTTAGTCTCGTTCCCACAATGAGATCGGAATATAGTTGCCGCCTAAAAAAGTTATGAAAGTTTATGGAAGTTTTATGTTCTGTTTAATGTATTTGCGTCAAGCACGGATAGTATTTCCCCGTTTATAGATTTTCTTTTTTGACGTTTAAGAGGACCTATTTATAGCCTATTATAACGCTAGTTTTACACACTCCAATTTGATAACAGCCAAAGGATTTCTCATACAAATTTCATTCGCAACTAATTTTATCTCTCGTTTCAGAATTACAACTATTGAAAATCATTTTGGATTTGTTCTTTGGTGGAGCGGAGTCGAGTGCTACCTTAGATGGTCATTGCTGCATCCGGCCATGCAAGTAAGGATGCGACGGAAATAGATAACGCGACAGGCAGAACGCGTTCTCCTAGTATACGGGATCGTCTAGCTATGCCATTCACCGAAGCCTTCATATGCGAGGTCCAACGTTGCTCAGATATTTCCCCCACCGGCGGGCCACACGCCACATTAGAAGACACTTACCTCCGGGGTTATTTTATACCCAAAGATACTTTGGCTTTCTCAAATCTTCACATGGCTCTTCATGACAAGGCGTTCTGGGGAGATCCCGAAACCTTCCGCCCTTCCCGATTTTTAGACGACCAAGAAAAGTTCGTAAAACCTGACCAATTTCTGGCATTCTCCACAGGTAAGTTCCGCTCACCTTATTATCCAGATTATCTTGACTTAAAGATTCGTTGACGGGATTCCAACATAAACATCGAAAAATGCGAAAAATACAGATATATCACATGAGAGCCCATAATACGCATTTTGCCTTGACACATGCCTAGGCCAACCAATCACATCCCTTCCTTTTGTGACAGATTACTGTGTGACATTCTACTGCAGACGATACACATGGTGTCATTGAAGCATCCATTGCCTGTATGGCATGCTGTGGTGCTTCCCCCAGTGACACATCCATTGCCTGTATGGCATGCTCCTGTGGTTTCCCCAGTGAAGCATCAATTGCCTCTATGGCATGCTGAGCTGGTCCCCCACGTGAAACATCAATTGCCTATATGGCATGCTGCGGCGGTTCTCACAGTACAAAATTCATCGTCTGTATGGCATGCTGCGGTGGGTTCCCCCAGTGAAGCACCCATTGTCTGTATGACATGCTACGTTGGTTCCCTCCAGTGAAACATCCATTGCCAGTATGGCATGCTGCGGTGGTTCCCCCAGTAAAACACCTATTGTCTGTATGGCATGCTGCAATGGGCCCCCCCCCCCCCGTGAAACATCCATTGCCTATGTGGCATGTTGCGGTGGTGCCCCCTAGTAAGACATCCATCGCCTGTATGGCATGCTGCGGTGGTTCCCCGCAGTGAAACACCCATTGTCTTACGGCATACTGCGGTGGTTCCCCCCTGCGAAGCATGCATTGCCTGTATGTCATGTTGCGGCAGCTCCCCCCTCCCCCACAGTGAAACATCCATTGTCTGTATTGCTTGCTGCGGTAGTCCCCCAGTTGAGCATCCATTGCCTGTATGGCATGCTGCGGGGGCTTCCCCAGTGCAGCATCCATTGCCTGTCTGACATACTGCGGTGATTCCCCCAAATGAATCCTGTCCTTCAGTGCTGCATTTACCTCAATCTGATGACCATGTCTTAATTTTCACATGACGGCAAAGGTGACCATAAACGTTAATATAGTTAATGAGCTAATATAGCGTCAATTTACCTTGAACGTTACCACTGTATGTAGCTATCATTGAGTAAAATCTAGTGGACGTACAGTCTGGTCCTATCAGTCAAGAGTTCGTTTGGAGCACATGTTGATATTCCGCCTGTTTTGCAAGTAAATATTTCGAAAGTCTTGCAGCAAAAATACGCCGAGTGCTTCTCGGATGTTATGGTGTTACCATGCCTACAGCTTAGTCAGAAACGTATTTTACATTTTCGTCTAGACAGTGTCTGATGTTTCAATTAAATGAGACATTTTACGGTGTATCGCAAAACATTATTCAACCTATCGCGCAGTAAAATTCCACAACAGTTCAATAAAGCGTATAGAACGCGATATTGGCGATAACGTAAACATGAATTCACAATATAAACTATAATCATGTAGCACATTTGCGACTACTCGGGATTTTACTAGCACCAGTTCTCCTAGATATAATACCCTCCTTGGTATGCACGGCATGCACATTTACAATATACAATTATTTTGCAGGTAAGAGGCTTTGCCCAGGCGAGTCTTTAGCAAGAAGAATGTTATTTCTCTTTGTGACAGCTATGCTGCAAAACTTCCACTTCCGGTTGCCAGAGGGCGCTACTTTACCGGATATGAAGGGTCGGTTTGGAGCAACAGTTTCGACTCCGAAGTTCGAGATCAGTGGTGAAATACGAGAGTGACTTCAAAACTTCACTGATTGAAGGGAATTCCGATTTGTTATACATGAACAGTTTTGCCCATCATATTCAGTAGTCAGGATTCACTTGATTCTTCTGAGTCTTTTTTTCAGGATATTTGATTCAACGTGGAATCACTTTTAGTTTATTCGGTTCTTTATATTTTGTTCTTAGGTCTTTGGACTATGGACGCGGAACTTCTTTAATAGACGACGGCTGAATAATGAATGACGGACTAGACGCTCCTATTCATATAATTGTGTTCCTTTATTTTGGTTCCCCCTTTTTATCGGCAGGTAAAATTACAAGCGTCTAGTCCATCTTTCATAATACGTCCATTAGAGAATATCCGCGTTGCATATAACAGTATTAGCACCAAATTCAAAAGGACAATCATAGTATACATAAACATAGGCTTGTTTCCTGCAAGAGAGAAGCGGTCAACAGTTTTCAATGATGCCGGCAAGACATCATGATGTTCTATAAATATCAAATCCGTATCGCTGATCAGTATTCTTAATCCATAATATTCGTTGTAAAGAATGATGTGTCTCAGTCACACTTTGATTGTGACTGTTCATATGAGTACCATGAGGATCTTGAAGTACATGGGTTCATACGGCCCCTAGCCCCGGGTTAAGCGGAATTAGACACAAGTAAGGAAACGTAGCGCCATAGATCTTGCACGCTACGTCCGTATTTTGCTATCAGCATGCGATATGTATCGCCAAATTTGAGAAAATTTGAGTGGAGGCGTTTCGTGGAATAGCCCTGTTTTATAAGTTTCTGCAACAATGTTTTGTGACGTTGATTAAAATCGTCACATTTAACACAGGATCTAGCAAATACTACTGAGCGAGATATGTATACGCCATATACAGGTCCCAATGGAATATTACTGTCCAGAAAGGGATAGTTTACGATGTCGAAATTGTAATCATCTCTTTTGTCATAAAGTCGACGAGAGAGAATGCCCGCTTCATTTTTATAGAGATAGAGATCTAAATATGATGTGCCTGTAGGGCTATCTGTAGTTTTCTTCAAATCCAGTGAAGGTGGATATATATCCTTCACTGCGTTATTTATATAGCGATTATCGATTATCCTAAAAAAACTAAGGAACCAAAATCTAATAACAAATACAATGTGAAGAACAAAAGAACCTCAATTGAACCAAATTCTTGAGCCAACTATTCCGAAGAATCAAGAGAACTAACATTTCTAGGAGTGTATGGTCAACTTTCCAACTGTATCCTCACGGTCAAATGGTTTCAGTTGGTGGATTCCCCGTACCAATCAACCTTACATAGAAAAGAATAAGCCCTCCAAATATGCGGCATTGTCTATAGCGAACCTAGAGCGATGGTTTCATCCAAATATACGGTGACCCCACTACTGTTTATTTGCAGTATTGATGGCGGGTTTATAATAGGGATGAATTAGATCCTCGCACAGGAGTTTGATCAACCTGTAACCATCTGGGTCATCTATACGCGGTAAGACTGACCCTGGGATGGTGTGTATCCATTTTTCAGCCTACTTTCGGACACTGCAAGAGGGAATTTCTAGAAATCAATACCACGTGACTTCGTCAGCCAATCAGCTCAAGTCTACCGACGTAACCC
>JAVTVY010050527.1:0-26498 GCA_036873755.1 Hanleya hanleyi
AAAATGTATTTTTTTTCATTTCTGCACTACTATTTCATGAAGAGAAATTGGATTAGTTTTGTTGAAGGTGTTGTATATGTGTATCACAGATCTGCTGTGACATCAAAATATCAGCCCAGAGATTGACCTGCGCTGACGTCGTGCATACCTCAGGTCATGGGATTGACGAGGTGTAACTCACTCCCCACTAGGTCATGGGAAGAATTGAGGGCACCTCAGGCAGCTTGTCGCAAGAGGTGAATATAAAAACAAAGACAAAGCCAACAACTATTTCAAACATCTGTCGATGCTGCTAACAATCTGGGATGTGGCTATTTCTTCCATATGGAACAGTTTTGTATGACCGGAGATTCTTTCTGGTCGATGCCAAACCCTAACCTAACTCTGGCAATCTCTGTTCTGGTGCTCCAGAATATCGACACGACAATTAACTGACAGATACCTGGCATCTCCATATCAAAGTTTAATAGATACTCCTCTCCCTCATAGCTACTACTTGTATCCAGCCTGTCTATTCTTTCCCAGGTCGATTTTACAAATATTTTCTCACACTTTTAACTTTTCTCGCCATTCTTAGTATGGTTTTTGTTGAGAGTTATATGGTAGAATAAACCAAAACAGACTCCTTTCAGCAAATATCAGATTTACTTCACTTGTTGTGCACACCCCAGATCATCAAAAGCATATCTCCTCAGACAGCTTGTCTTGAAAGGTGACTGACCGGGGCACCGGTGGGGTTCCTGGGTGTGAAAAGGAATAGGACCCAACCTGTGGGGCCCCGGGTGTTAAAAGGGGTATGACCCTACCCATGTGGTTTCCAGGTGTGAAAAGGAATAGGAACCAAACATCGTGATATGACTGAAATAGTGTTGAAAGCGACATTAAATCATATTCACTCACTCACTCTGTGGGGTTCCTGGGAGTAAAATCTAGACTTCATTGAACAAGAACAACCTTCTTTACCTCCTGTCATAGCCTAATTGTGTACTGGTGGAATCCTTAACGGTACTACATTAGGCTTGTCCTGTGTGAATGAGATAGTTAATAGGGGTGAATAATCACATGCAAGATTTTTGCTGGAAGATGATATTTTAGGCATCCATTTAGGTTTATTGATATTGCCTATATTCTATATTCACCATTCGCTGAACAAAAGCCATGCTGTGAAGAGTGCAGAGCTAAAATTAAGACTGAGAAAACAATAGTTTGTAAAACCAAGGGAGGCAAGCAGCTATATGATACATGTACTTTTATTTATTAGGACTAGTCGAGCAAACGGAATCCATTGTTTATACTTTACAGTGAAGTGCTGTAGATGATTGTGTAAATGTGTGACGTGTGAAATCATTCTTACTTTGGACTGTTGTAAACATTGTAAATAAATTTTAGTCCTGTATTTGAATAAAATCAAATACCAAAGTACATGTATAGTTTTGGTCTTCAAACCTCCATTAATCATGCCCACTATCTTAACGGGAAAATGCAAAGGTGTTTGTGTGATCGTCTTATTCATAAGATAACATAATACATTTTACACCTAAAAAAAACCTTTGCATTTCACCTTCGAAATAGTTGTCTCAACTGCCTACCACTCCAAACGTCTTGACAGAAATCGGCACAAGACAAATCGTGCATACTTGGTGGACTGTCTGAATGTCATAAATACCACAATGAATGACTGAACATTGAATCTGTGTTCACACTGTTCTTGTAGGAGTACATGGTCTTCGTAATACATCATATTCTTAGTATGGCAAGCCAAAGTGCTTTTTATTCGAGAAATTCCGATATCGGGAATTGAATTCCCGATATCGGAATTAAAATTTCCGATATCGGAAATTCATGACCTTCAATTTCCGATATCGAAAATTGAATTCTCGATATCGGAAATTCAATTTCCGATAACGGAAATTGCAATTCCCGATATCGGAAATTAGAATTTTCGATATCGGAAATTGAATTTCCGATATCGGGAATTGCAATTTCCGATATCGGAAATTCGGAGACAATTCCCGATATCGGAAATAGAATTCCCGATATCGGAAATAGAATTCCCGATATCGGAAATTCAATTCACGATATCGGAAATTCAATTCCCGATATCGGAAATTCAATTCCCGATATCGGAAATTCAATTCCCGATATCGGAAATTGTCATTGAATTTCCGATATCGGGAATTGCAACTCTAGGGTGCACTCCACACTTGCCACGGTTTCGTACAAAGTGGTCCCTCCCTAATTTTATAATAAGGAAGATCGCCCGATTTTGACAGCAAGGTAATTCTTCTTACCTATCTACTAACTGATATCTATAGTATCACCCTGCTGGACGTAACCATTTCTCCAAACGAGGATATAACAATTGCTTGTTGATCGCACCCACTCGCCACTACAGAGTTAATCGTGTCCGGAATTGAATATCTGGAGGACCAAAATCCGCACTTTTTCTGGAAGCGAAAATCATGATTCCTCTATGGCGATAAAATTTTACAAAAAACGAGTAGGTCGACCCCCTATTTTTTTCGCCATATTAAATTGTCCTTTGGACGGGAAACACTTTAACATACATAAAAGAAAATCATTTCATGTTTTTCAGAAAAAGTTGAAGAAGGGCTAAGGAGGATTGCACGTCTTTCCTTTTCAATTTCAATAGCTCACAAGTCCCCTGAAATAATGGCACGAGTGTGCCCATTTAGAAAATATATACGTTTACAAGGTTTTTGTTAAAGATTTTACATCTATTTATGGTCGAAGATCCGAACCCATGCCTGTTTTTAGCCGCACATCATTTAGGTTTCAGATTCAGATTCAGATTCAGATAGGTGTGGAATGCACCCCTAGGTTTTGTAAAGCTTTCAGGCTTTCATTTCTGATATCGGAAATTCGGTGACAATTTCCGATATGGGAAATTCTATTTCCGATAACGGAAATTGAATTCCCGATATCGGAAATTGAATTCCCGATATCGGAAATTGAATTCCCGATATCGGAAATTGAATTCCCGATATGGGAAATTCTATTTCCGATATCGAAAATTGTCACTGAATTTCCGATATCGGAAATTCGGAATAAAAAGCACTTTGGCTTGCCATATCTTAGTGTTGTCTTACAGGCAACATTTGCATGTGCAAAACGGAGTTATTCTGAAAACAATCTCCACCACACACAAATATGTGGCATGTCCCTCAACATGTCCACTTTGCAGTACAACCTGTATGGTAGATGTGTTTATTAAGGCTTCTACCAAATGGTCTTCACACCCCACTTTTTTGATGCTAAATTGTTGTAAAAGATTATAGTTATTTGCGCTGAAAACTTACCTCACTTCCACTCTTTGCATTTCTTGTCTACATGAAATACCACAGTAAGAATTTAAATGACACAGTTATCTCCCCTGCTAGTCACGTGATAGCATAGCTACCCACAATTCCACTTCCTTCTTGTTCTACTGCTTCGTAGGGCTGGAAGTAAACATTGTCAACTCCGTGAAAAAGTGCCTTTTCTAGCGAAACTACTCACAGTTGGATTACCTCAGACGTCTGATTTCCTGCAAGAAGTCCTTTGGGAAGTATTCTATAAGTTATCAGCGTAAAAATGGCTCAAAATATGTCTCAAATGTCATGCATGTCTTGTGGAGGTGACAAGCCTAGTTATGACCTTCACTCAGTGTGTCCGCCATGCCGCCAGGGTAGAATCTGTACATGGGACACGGCCTGTGAAGAGTGTATTGTGTGGGCGCCCGGCATATTCCAGGTGTATCTGGCCGGTTCTCTGGCAGCTAACGAAGGAAATAGTGTTGTTATGCCTGCCAATCTCGCAAACGAGACATATGTAGCACAGTCTCCTCGTACTAGTGTAGGCGAGGAGTCTAGGGGGTTTGTTAGTTCGGTAGCTGGGTCTACGTTAGTCAGCCTATTGGACGTAAATAAAGATAAACAAACGCCCCCCCCCGCTCACGATGCTTCCATTTCAGGCCAGGCGAAGGGTCAATCAGGTAAGGGATCGACCCGGTTGGTACAAGTGGAAGGAGTAATCGAAGATATGGAATCTGGTACTACGACGACTGTGGAAGTGGAGATTCCTATTGAGCGGACGCCTGGATGTGACGATGAAGGGAAATCGGTGACGGACCCAGGCTTAGCGTGGGAAAGCCAGGGGACTCCGATCGCTCGATCGGAGTCAACTTATGATTACGAAAACTTGGGCAGCACCAGTGAGGAGCCTAATGTTAAGTTTTCATTTGGGTCCGGGGTTGGGAAAATACCTTCCTCGACGCTGTCGAGGCCTGGACTTCCCGGTCGCTCAGTTACGCCTTTAACTGCTGCTTCCGGTTTGTCTGAATTTTCTCAACCTGCTTCCGGTTACTCTGGTGGCCTTCCTCGTTCCCTTGCCGAGACGTTTGTGTCTACGAGCCTTCTGGGCCACCAGAGATTAAGGTTCCCGCAACAACGGCAGTATGGTATGTATTCAGGTACCCATGATATGTCAAATTTTTTGCCTGTGTCTGAGTTGCGTTATCAAGAACCCTCAATCAGACCAGTTCAAATTATGCGGCATCCGGTTGCTGGTCTACCTTCGCCCTTGCGTGGCTTAGGTCAGATATCTGCTTCCGGTGGTGTTCGAGGTACGGGACCGGGAATTTATCGTATGATGCGTCCTCCTATACGTGCTTCCGGTTTACGACCTCGTATGCCAGTTCACCGACCTTTACAGTGGCCGTGCTCACGTCCAGCTGGAAGGTCCTTGAGTGTGAACACACCTCGTCAGGCCTTGCTTCCGGTCCACTCTCAAGTGACTGATCCCACATTGGCTGCCATACTGCGCGGTATGGAACAGCAACGTGAGGAAATGAAGGAATTGAGAGAGATGATGACCAGTCAATTCCGAAGTAGTACGCCACTGCTTCCGGTTTTGACTGAACAGTCTAGGAAACCGGAAGCTAATTTGTCGAGGACTATCCCTTCCAATACTCCCTCCTGGCAGGAAGCCCCGGAAGCTATGGAAGTGGATAGGCACCAGTACGGTAGATCTGAATTGAATGAACCTACCAATACTGATCCGGATGCTAGGAAATATTATGAACTTATTTCCGGCATCTATGACTTAATTCCTGATATGCAGCTTCCGGTCCCACATGCGGGGGATATTGAAACTGAATCAGGAGAGTCAAACCGGGTTACGAGGTCGGCTACCACGCTTCCGGCCTCAACTGCTATTCATTCTATCTGCCATTTATTCCATAGAACTTTAGCAGAACCCGCTACGCAGGAGGAACGTGCTATAAGGTTGAGACCAAAAGCTCGCTTCCGCCCTGCAGGATCTTCTGGTCCGTTCCCAGTACAGAAGCCAAACACACGAAGTTACGGCATACATAACTCACCGTTTAGCTTCCGGTCTGCAGAGGTGAACGGCGACTTTCAGTATTTATGCTCTAGCAATACTAAAGTGCCTAGTAATCCGGATGTTCCTTGCACGAACAAACAGGCCGCAGTACTTGAGGAAACTGCTCGACAAGGAGTGGCGATTACGAATCACCTTGACTGGTTTCTTAAAGCCATAAAGGATGGTTTATTTTCGCTGTCGGGCGCGGACAGTCAAGAGCAGTTACAGGAGGGTATAAACCTCATTCTTGACTACCAGAAGATTGCTTCCGGTGCTGTAGAAGATTTACTGGTACACAATGCCTACTTATCTTCTATGCTAGTGTATTTAAGGAGAAAGGCCTTCATTCCTTTTATGCATAGTTACACACCGGAAGCTGTAAAGAGGAGTCTACTAGAGACATCTACGGCTCCTTCTTTACTGTTTGGTGATGCTGTTGCCGAAGTTCGACCTGAAATGGATCGTATAGAGCATGACAGGTCAGTTGCTTCCGGTGCTTCGTCTAAAAGACCTATGGCTTCCGGGTCGGGTCCAAAGGCGAAGAAGGCTAAGAAGAACCCGCCTAGTTCCAAGGCTAATAAGGGTGCTTCCGGCCAACAGCATAACCAAGCGCCTGCTTCTTTAGAGCCTAGAGTATCTACCTATGGCCATAAGAAGCAGGGTAAGGGGAAATCTAAGCAGTCGAAGAAGGATTCCTGATGTCTCGGGCCGTACCGGGTGGCTTCCGGTATGGCGGGAACACCGAGACATAACGTTTCCAGTTCCCCAGCAACTAGACCTTCCGGTAGGGGGAAGGCTGCAGTTGTTTTGGAGGAACTGGATAAGGATCGGGACGGAAGTGTGGGTCATTCGAACGATCAGATACGGCTATCGCCTATTGTTCGACACGCTTCCTCCCTTGACTGCTCATCCCCTTCCGTCTCGTATACCATTACGAACGGGTCATCTATCAGCAATACAGTCCTCTGTGGACAAGCTGATAGAGAAGGCAGCTGTAATAGAGCTTCCGGTTTGGGACACGTCACCCGGGTTCTATTCGCCGGTCTTTCTGGTCCCCAAGAAAGACACGTCCGAGATGCGCATGGTTATAAACCTAAAGCGCCTCAACAAGGACTACCTCACTCCACCGCCACACTTCCGCATGGAGTCCTTCCGGTCTATCCGGACAGTACTCAGGCAAGGGGAATGGCTGACTTCTCTGGATTTAAGGGATGCATACCTGCATATCCCGATACATCCGGAGGACAGGAAGTACTTGAGATTCATGGTCGGCAAACGACGCTTCCAAATTCAAGTGCTTCCGTTCGGCCTGTCCACTTCCCCTTGGGTGTTCACACGAGTGTTTACACCAGTGGCACAATTCCTGCACAGTCTAGGTATAAAGTACCACTTTTATATCGACGACTCCCTGCTAAGGAATGCCTGCAAGGAACAGTTAATCCTAGACACCCAGTTTGTCTTAAGGATGTTGACTTCTCTGGGATACATCCCACACGAAGAGAAATCAGAGCTGATTCCTTCACAAAGGCGCAAATTTCTGGGGGTGGAATACGATACGCTACGAGCTCTCGCCAAACCCCCAGAAGATCGATGGCTAAAGATAACGACGAAGATACCTCAGTTCCTCAAGTTATCTCAGGCCAGGGCTTTACACTTTGCTGCGATAATCGGCCTCTTGACGTCAACACAGGACGTAACACCAAGAGGGCGGTTGCAGCTTCGTCCCTTAATGATTTACTTCAATCATCAATGGGTCGAAAGGCAGTTGAATCCGTGGATACCTGTAACACCGCTAGTCAAACAATGCCTCCAATGGTGGCTGGATCCACTCAACGTTATGCCAGGTGTGTCCCTACTTCCGTTTCGTCCGTCACATCACCTGTTCACGGACGCATCTATGGAAGGATGGGGAGCCCACCTCGAGTCCAAGTCGACATCCGGGTTATGGACAATCGAGGAACGCTCGTACCATATAAACGTGTTGGAGTTTATGGCAGTGACACATGCCATCCGCACGTGGTTGAGCGTATTGACCGACAAGAACCTGCTGGTTGCGACGGACAACACAACAGTCGTGTCCTATATCAACAAGCAGGGGGGGACGAGATCTCCGCAATTACAAAGCCAAGCGGAAATCTTTTTCGGTCTGTGTTGGGACAACAACATATCGGTGTTGGCCAGGCACATCCAGGGGGTACTGAACGTCTTAGCGGATTCGCTTTCACGACGGAATCAGATAATTCCCACGGAGTGGCAACTTCACCCAGACATACTAAAACAAATAGCTCATGTCTGGGAGATGCCACACATAGATCTGTTCGCCACTCGGCGCAACAATCTACTGCCCCTGTTCATGTCGCCGGTCCCGGATCCGTCGGCATATGCAGTGGACGCACTATCGCAGGATTGGTCAAGGATGGTAGCATATGCGTTCCCTCCTCCAGCTATCCTAGCGAAGGTACTTCAGAAGATCCGCGAACACATGTGTGTCGTTTACCTGATTGTTCCGTGGTGGCCAGCAAGGCCGTGGTTCCCGGAACTACTGGATCTTCTGGTAGATGTACCAAGACAGCTTCCGGTATGGCACAATCTACTGCGCCAGCCCGGAACGTCGACATTCCACAGCCAGCCAGGACTGTTCCACTACCACGTGTGCAAGTGCTCAAGCAGCACTTCGCTCAGGCGGGATTTTCAGCGGAGGTTGGGCGCCGAATGGCACAATCAATTCGACCGTCCTCTTCCGCTGTATAAGTGGGCAATCTTCGATCTTTGGTGTGGAGAGAGGGATATCAATCCATCCTGCGCCACTATCCCTGAAGTAGCAGAGTTTCTATTGTATCTGTTCACGGATAGGGGCCTGGTGCCCGCTACGGTAGAAGGTTATAGGGCGGCTATTGCTCAACCTATTCTACTGGGTACTGGGATTAATCCCTCGACTGATCCAAACTTATCTGCACTAATCAAGTCATACAAGATAACTGGTCAGTCGGCTGTTCCGAAATTACCTAAGTGGGACTTAGCCTTAGTACTTCGGCAATTGGGAGAGCCACCTTTCGAGCCAATAGAAGCTATTGAGCTAAAATATTTATCATACAAAACTTCGTTTTTGTTGGCTCTTGCTTCAGCAGCTAGGGTGTCAGAGCTGCATGCGCTCGATAAAAGGAACATCAGACACTCTAGGAACTGGAGCAAGGTAGTTCTCACAACGGTTCCTGAGTTTGTGGCCAAGAATCAAGCCCTCTACGATTCCATATCTCGAGAGTTCACAATTCCAGCCTTATCTGATTTCCTTTCGTCCGGTCTTGAATCAGACATGTTAATGTGTCCGGTTTGGGCTCTTGCGTGTTACCTGAATCGTACAGAGGAGATCAGAGCGGGAAGGAGGCGTTTGTTTATCCCTTTCGATCCCAAAGCCAAACAAGAAATAAGTAAAAACACTATCTCGAGTTGGCTCAAAAATACGATTCGGCTAGCGTACTCCACGGCTACTGATAGGCAAGCCGCGCTTGTAAACGTTTCGGGTCACGAGATTAGGGCATTAGCGGCATCATGGCCTCTATGGACCAACAGATCGGTGACAGACATTATGAGGGCGTGCTTCAAACACGACATTTGCCTCCTACTATCTCCGGGACATGACGTTGGCATGTAACGACCTCTATTCCATCGGCCCACTTGTGACTGCACAGCGGGTGTCAGGGGGACCGAGGCCAGCAATATAGCTACAAAAGTCCGGGCGTACAGTTGTAACCCTGCTTGCGGGTGAGTGCATTTTTTTCTCTCGGCCCCTTTCGAAAAAAAGGGGGGGGCGTATCTTGCATCTCAGCCTTGAAGTCAGAGTAGCAACAGAGGTTCCCTGTGTACCATAGGCATACAGGTTATTACTGTTGTATGATTTCATGGATCCTCTGTGAGGTAGAAGATCTATGATTTCTACTTTGAACTAGTCACTATGTATGGCATTTATCACTACCACGGATTGTATCAGTTTGCCCACCTACCTTACGGTGGCACTCTATGCAAAGAGTGGAAGTGAGGTAAGTTTTCAGCGCAAATAACAAAAAAAATTTACAAGTAAATTTTCTGTTATTAAGCTAAAACTTACCTCACTTCCAGTGATGCCCACCCAACCTCCCCGCTATGATACATCCAGACCATGTATCGCAGTGGAACAAGAAGGAAGTGGAATTGTGGGTAGCTATGCTATCACGTGACTAGCAGGGGAGATAACTGTGTCATTTAAATTCTTACTGTGGTATTTCATGTAGACAAGAAATGCAAAGAGTGGAAGTGAGGTAAGTTTTAGCTTAATAACAGAAAATTTACTTGTAAAATTTTTTTTTTTATATTCAGTAGCAGTGTACTGTTATTGAGAATGGACAAAATAAAAATAAAAGAAAAGAATAAAAATTGAACCCCTCCAATACCACGCCAGTTCAGAAATGGCTATGGCCATGACCTGCAGACCCACATGTTTTATTGTGTTAAAAAATCAAATTTGATGTCATTTTTAGTAGAAAAAACTTGTTTTTACACAGTTTCTCTATGTTTTCGTGCAAAGTTTGAAGGGGGTATTTGGTCGAACCTTAAAGCAAATTCAGGATGAATCTCCAGTTTATTATCATGGGTGTTCAAGCCCTGTGCCCTCAACATTCAAGCAGTACACACATGTTCAACTGATCACGCAGTATGAAGCTTGGAAGCAACATGGAACTTCAGCATCAGAACTTGAACTGTTACTGGTAAAACAGACTAAAAAACTGTGATCGTAATGGGATTGCTTCAACAGTTTTTTAAAGGAATAGACAACATTTGGCAAACGTAAACTGCGACTGAAAGAACAATCCAAACAGAGCCCAAAAATATTTTTTTCCTATTTTTGAGATTCTTTCTAACGAAGAAAAATACTCCCAAACATTGGGAAAATGACCAGATGTGTTGAATGAAGGGAGCCACCATCTTTATGCCATCCTTATGGTCTAACCAATGAGCGGCGGAGTGATATCCACGTGACAACTAGCTCATGACGTCATTGGGCCTCTCTGCTGTAAGACAGCAAACATGGCAGCAAGTGATTTTCAACTTTTTCCAAGGGTCCGACGCCTTGCATTTCCGGGATTTTCAACCGGACTGATGACAATGGCTGGCTGGGCCAAACCGTGCTTTCATCTACGCTGCTTGGGAGCAGTGTCGAGGGATACAAGAAGTGTCAGGCGTGTTCGAGCCCATTGAAGACGATCTACCGTAGAAATCGTTCGAGGATGCATGTACCGTAAAAGCCGGCCGGGTCGCCGATTTCATTTAGTCGGCTCTGCTGTGAGATGTCCTGTTAGGAAACGATCAGACGAGCACATGTGCAGGTGCTGACATTAGCTGACAAGGATTTATTCCATAAACTTTCTCAGGTAAATTTTCTCGCACGCTAGATATTTGGGTGGGTGTTTAACGGCCGTGTCATGCTGAACAGTTTCTTTCGGCAACAGTTCAACGGTGAGAAAAATCTCCGGACAATCTTTCCCCGGAGAAATGGCCCTCCAGCTGAGGCAGATTTAGTTTCGTTTTCCCGTGCCGGTCTTTGTTGAGGCTCGATTCTTTGAATTGGTAAAACAGAAATCAGATTATTCTCATTCTCGGTTACATTAAACAATCTGTCAGTTTTACTGCCTAATTATGTTGACGCATGTTGGCGTAGTCATCAGCTGAAAAGTATTGGAAAATAACGAAAGCATATATTTTATCAGACAACTTGATGCTGTGTTTTTTGACACTTAGACAGTCTAGACTGGCCGACAGATCAAACCCGATTTCTCAACAACAAGGATAAGATCATTGTTATTGTACAAACATCAGCCGGTATATACAGGGTACAGAATACAAGAATGTATAGCCACACCTGCTGGCCTATCGGGCTGCGATTATTCCAGTGCAAGGCAAACTGTGCGTGTCCTCCCAGTTCACTGCAGTGTTCTGTGGCCCAGTGACGTCACTAAACTTGCCGTAATGGCGGCGGCCTTACAACAGGTATGAAAGCATACTGAAATGGGGTAAGAAACTGCTACTACAGTCTGTTACTTATTCAGTACTAAAACGGGTGATATTTCGCTTCCTGGTTTTACCGCATAAAAGCCACAGAATTTATCATTAACGGCTTCTTACTCGGTTGGAAAAAATTGCAAAATTGAAATAAAAATGGTTTTGGACCCTCCTGAAATTGTTCTTTTATTTGCAATATACGTTTATCAAAGGTTGTCATTTATTTTACAATACCACATAATTAAAATTCATATACAGAAGAAAAGACAATTGAAAATAACAGAATGGGAGAAATGTAAAAAAAAAAAAGACGACAAAAAATACTACAGTAATCCCTCTAATAATTGTAGAATAAAGTACAGAACAAATTAGGTTCTCTGAGGATCCATTGTGATCAGTGTCTGTAGAGCCTCATTTTCAAAATGCGAAATTTTTTGTAGTTTTGGTTAGGTTTTTGTTAGGGTTTTGTTAGGGTATGTTTGTTTGGGTCATCGTCGCCGTGTGCCCAATAAGGTTAGGTGCGACGTTAAACTTCAAACAACCAACCAAACCAATTCAATCCTCCATCAAAATTCAATCACCCCCCCCCCCCCTCCCCACTAAATTTTGAGACACAAGTCAATCGCTTGCTCTTATAAATTTGAACACCAATCATTGAAATAATGAAGAAATATTGGATTGAACCATTTTGTCAACTAACAGATCTAATAAATTTGATCATCCCTGATTTTAGTGTAGAAAATTTTAATTCCTGAGATTGAATTATTAGAGGGATTACCATAAGACAATAAAAACAAATCCATGGCGACTTATTAGCATCAATTGATACTGTCAAAAATCTTTCGAACTGTTTTCAAACCTTTGACCTCACAGATTCCTCATACTGAATTTTTCGGTTTTTATCTCCTTTTTACAAACATTGATGTCGGGACTTTTTTCATCTTTTGAAATGATAAATTTAAAACAAACAATGATCAGGAGAACATGAACCATTAAGACAAGACCTTACACAAAGCTCCACTCCTTGCCTAGCAGGATTACGTAAGGTATTCAGGCACAGTGGAGATCAAAGGCTATGCACGCCTTGCGTAGACTAGTCAAATGCCACCTTATAAATATATCCGGAATCAATATGGCTCATGTGAGGCCCCTGGTCTAAATCTTGTCTAAGCTCGCCATTCTGATTGTTTCCTTGAGCAAGATCGTACTCCATGCCATTTGCCCCTTGAGGTTCCCGGGGATTGACCTGGGGTGTCATTGTGCACACGTCAGGTCATGGTTAGAATAGGTCTCTGCTCCTCAAAGAGCTTGTCGTAAGAGGCCACTAACTGGGGCACCTGTGGGGATCCCAGGTGTGAAAAGGAATACATGGAATAGGACCTCACCCGTTGGGTCTCGAGTGTTAAAAGGAATGGGACCCTACCCCTGTGGTTTCCGGGTGTGAAAAAGAATAGGAACCAACGTCGTGATATGACTGAAATAGTGTTGAAAGCGACGTTAAATCATATTCACTCACTCACTCACTCCATGCCATTCAAAGAGTTCACACAAGGTGAAGTGGGGCTTGCAGAAGAACCTGTCTTGTCTCGAGAACAAACATAAACTCATTTATTTTCAGCTCTCACAAAAACAATTTTAGACCAAGTATAAAACTTCACAGGAGTTCATTAAGAGTTCAAGAATACTATACTAAATTCATACCAGTTATCACTGATAACAAACATGCATAGGGAGAAACAAAATTTGACTGCACAGAAATTAGCAGGTGAGACTCCGACCAGGTCATGCCTGACTAACTAAAATATCGGAGAAGGCCATATTGGCCAGGTCATCCACAGTGAACTATTGGTAGATGCTGCTTGAAACTGTTCAGTCATGTTTACTCATCTTTAATACTTAAATCCTCAATCATCAATCAGACCAGTGCAAAAAAAATGGTGAACAACGAAGGAAATACATGTAATGGCAGTTCATATTAGAGGTGAAGGAACAGGATGGCAAAAAAAAAAAAAAAAAAAATGTACATATGACCTGAAAATGGTTTGCATATCCAATGCACATGGTAACTCTACAAAATGTAAGTTCCCTATTTGCGTACTCGAGAAATCTGATCAATTACAGGCTTTTCATTCTACATTTCAAACATATATTATCTGTGCTTACAAAAGATAGGCCTACAGATAAGAATAACTTCTGTATCATCCACGAGGTGTTGTAGATCTGTAATTTTGAACAATAGGACATCACATGACTCGAAATGGTGGGTTAAGTTGAGGTTACGTCGGTAGAGTTCAGCTGATTGGCCGACGAAATCAGTGGTGCTGATTTGGGGGGAATTCCCTCTAGCATGTCTAGTTGCCGAAAGTAGGCTCAAAATGGGTACGCACGATCCCAGCGTCAGCCTTACCGTGTATAGATGACCCAAATGGCTACAGGTTGGTAACTTCCCCTGAAGTGGGATATACTCCTCCTGTGATATTCTCTGGAGATGTGACAAAACATACATGTACGGAGGATGTACAGATATCCGTTTCTATGGGTCAACCTCATGATGATGGTCTCCTCATTCCTCGAACATATCTACATTCCTTGACTCGGGCCTGTAGCCAGGACAACTTGAGGGGTGGTTCGCTTTGTGTCAAAACGGCACATCAGGGGGTTCACTTCCATATTAAATTTCCAACAGGGTGATTCACGCACACACCCTGAGCCCCCAATGGGTATGAGCCTGCATCTGCACGTCACTCCCAAAACATCCCTATAATCCCCAAAACATCCCCATAATATCCACACATGTCAACTTCCCTACATCATCTAGACAACATCCCTATGGTAATCCCTCTAATAATTCAATCACGGGAAGTGAAATTTCCCCATCATAAACCTGGAGGTGATCAAATTTATTAGAACAAGAATTGGTCCGAAACCATGCAGATAATCCATTATTTCTTTGTCATTTCAATGATTTTAGATTGATCAAATTTATTACCTGTAGAACAGCTGATTGAATTTTGTTCCCAAAATTGGGTGTGAATGAATTTTTTAAGTGGATTAATTAAGGGATCATCATACATCAGCTGAGCATTCTTTTACACGGGATTCATATATTTCTTGGGTCGATAGTGGGTGTATTATCACATTATTACATGCAATATCACCACAAGATCCTCGGATCCTTTTTCCGTATAGCTACATACGAGTTCAGCATCTCAAGACAGAAGACGGAACTTAGTGGACAGAACAGTTGCGAATTATGTAATTTATTGGACATGATGGAAGATATTTCATTTCTGATCAATGGGGCAATGCTGATGGCTTGAGATCTCATCATGGTGGCGTTTGTTCCACAGAAGGGTGAGCTAGATGATGCAGTGTTATAATTACAGATGATGAGACAATAATGGGGCTAAATATACTAGCGGTCCTTGTCTAAGCAAGACGATCCTTTGCAAATGTGTACGTATGCCTAAATTTCTATTACCGAAAATGAAATTCCAAATATTGTTTTCCAATGAACAAGCAGAAATACTCAGAATTCACATCCTTGATTTGCGTGAATCATTTAGAAACTGATGATAGGAATTAGTTCTGCAACAGTGTAAATGTCAAACAAAGGTAGACAAATCCAAAGGGAGGTAATCTTGTTCAAGCCACCCTGATCTTTCTCTGCTCCTCCAAATAACCAACTTTGGCAATACTTTTTACTTTTATCTCAAAACAGTTCACAGAATGTTGTCATGTAAAATAATCTCCTCAGGAAGCCTTCACAAACTTCATCTTTTTTGCATCCGATGGTTTACATGTATCCTCACTGTCCGCTGTTTCTTCTTCCTTTTCGCGTCTCTTACATGTATCTTTGCTTTTCACGGTATCTGTATCCTCTCTAACACTTTCCTCTCCCTGGTCCTTTTTCTCTCCATCTTTACCATCTTCCTTCTCTCCATCTTTACCATCCGCAGCTGTGCCATTAC
Organism: Hanleya hanleyi; assembly: GCA_036873755.1. NCBI lineage: Eukaryota > Metazoa > Mollusca > Polyplacophora > Lepidopleurida > Hanleyidae > Hanleya > Hanleya hanleyi. The sequence goes on from JAVTVY010050527.1 coordinate 15,387, forward strand.
CCTCATTGGTCTGTTTGTTGGCCGGGTCATCGTGGAAACCGAGGCCGATATGCCCCGAGCGTCCGGCAATTAGTCTATGTTCCATACTCTCCGTGTATTGTTTCTCAAGTCCATCATTCAGTGTTTGCCCATCAGCCTCTGTACAGTGATAGATCAATACACATAGTGATAAAAAATTCAGTTCATCTCAAATACATAGAGATATATGAATACAGTTGCCAGTCGTCAAAGAACAGTGGGACAACAGGAGTTACAGCCCTTTCCTCGTGAGAAAAATTCATTGAAAGCTATGCTTCATATTATACATGCACTCACTAAAAACATGAGAAAGTGAAAATAAAATTTTAGAAATCTAGTTACATGATTCTTTGAATTTACTTGCATTTTAGAAGAGTTCATTTTTAACTTCGAAAATCATGATTAAAATATCCGAAGGCCTATGCTGTAGGTCACAAACATCCATTGCAGTTTCTGGGTGTAAGATTATTATCAGGACTTCCGGCGAACTTTGGACATTATACTTGATTGGACCAGAAATGGTCTGTGAGGTATTTTAAAATTTTTCTCTAATATTTGACTCTCAAATATATCAAAAGCACATTTTCAAATTTTAATCGGTAAAAAATCTGGGCCAGTATGATTCCAAATTTACCATAATGGTGTCGAGCGGGATGACCCAATCTCCGATGGCCTTATCTCGAACAAAAATGGTACATGTAGTATGCTGAATTTTTTTACATGTTTGAGCAGTACGGCCAGGCTACCTGGTGTGGTGGGTCATATGTGGCAGCGAATATTGGGGAATATAGTTTTCTCAATATGTGCTCAGCCAATTCACTACATATTAAGTAAGGGGATTATTTAGTGGTTTGTGACCTGTAGACATTGCCATCAGCGAAACCTACTCATGGAAGGGGCAATAACTCTAGTGAAAAGATGAAAAGAACAGGGTACCTGAAGACCGGCAGCCTGTGTTTTAGCCAGCATGGCATGGTCACCAATAGGTAGTCCATGAACTGTTTCACTAGCACAAGACTTAGTGATATGTCATCAACCTATGTTTACTGCACTAGCATGGCACTGTGATAAACGAAGGACCTTTCCTGTTCTGATTCTTAGACTATGGTTTGCCCGGCGCACCATGCACTGATGTCACGCGTGACTGCTGGCTTAAATATGTGGTTCCTACTTTTTTCTCCTCGCTGGGACAACAGTATGGGGAATATTTTAATCGGTGATAAGTGGGCTATTTTCGACTCGCCAAAATTATCATCAATGTAACTAACTAAACATATTGGTCCTCTCCTGGCATATTTACCATATTTACACTATCAATAGTTAAAAAATATTCTCTATGTGGTAGAGATAGGCAGGAAAGGAAAAGTACATGTATGAAACACAAATGTACTGTGGGAGTCATGCATCAGTGCACCAGGGCAAACCTTTGTCTACAAATTAAATCAGGAAAGGTTCATTGATATCATGCCATAAATACAAAGGGATAAAATCGTCGTCATTTGCATAATAATATCTTGATAATAATAATTATATACATCACATAATAAAATGGAAATATTAAACGAAAAGTAAATATATATACCCTTGATGAGCATGGACCCATCAGTTGTTTTGTGAATTATAGAATTGTGCAGTAAGAATGGTGCTCCAAGGCAAACATGGTCATTCTTGATTATGTATGGCAGTAACAAACAATTTGTGATAAAATGACAGTTTGATCTGGAGTTCTGGGATAATGAGTGAATCTCACTGAAGCATTGCGACTTTGCCAATCTTGAGATATGGCGGTCAAGGTACGTAATCTTCAGCAATTAAACCTCTGGTCCATCACTGTGGAAAATGGAGGCCAATATCACTTACCATGATGGTTATCTGGGATGGCTGCATGTAGCTACATGTGCCATCTTTCAAGAAATATTGTGTTACTCATGCCATATATAATTCAACCTTGGAAAATTTCAAGATGATCATCTTGATGCTTCCAGTTCATTGCTTCTTATATATATAGCTCAGCTGTATATCTGGTATGGATATGGACAACTTGTCTATCAATCAAGAACTTCAATGGTGGGCAGACCCAGTTGCTTTTACCTCATATTTTGATTAGGAGAATAGTGTCACGATCAATGAGCTTGAATATGGTTAAAGCTCTAATCCTTCAACACCTTCTGACGGGAGATTTTGTGCCAACATCATTATTTATCATATAATTGACCTTGGAAAATAGGTCAAGGTCAGTAAGTTTAATTTGATCCGTGTTGTGTAAATTTATTTATATCACGCTAACAGCATTGTATCTACTTTTACTGTGGAATTCAACCTTGACCATATAACCAATGTTCAATAGGCTCCCGATCCATTGCCACATGTTGCCTGAATTTGGAAAGTCTAGTCAATGTCCATCAAGAGATGTTCTTGTTGTAGCATCAAAGATGAACAGACAGACGGATAGTCAGACCAACGATTATTATAAAGATATTTTCCTGTCAGCCAAAGATGGTGAAACACTTACTTCCTCTGACTTTGTCTGGTTCCTTGTCCCCAATTACAAATCTCCCATGATGCTCCTTCTGGAAAAAAAAAAAAATCAAACAGCCATTTACACACCCATGTAGCTACCACTGCCCAGGCTGATGAGACCGCAACAGCACCGTATACATGCAGATAATAATTCCATTCTTTCAATAAGCTTAAGTGTCCGTTCAACGTCAATACAAAGGGAAGCAACTCGGGCAGTAAATATTTCCACAATGGGGGACTTGCACAATACAGGGTTCCGGCCTCGGCCGCTAGGATCGCCTTTGTCTTTATTCCCGTTTTATCCCACTTCTATCGTCTGCTAGGCACTGAGCTGGTCTTTCAGAGCGGCTTTGAAAGCTCCATTCCCGCTGAGATCTAACGGCTGGAGCTCTCTTGTACAGCATGCTGGCATGAATACACATTTAAACCCATTGTCAGCTAATGCCGACGTCGCGGTATTTATTGACTTTAGCGGAGTTCAAATGACAACTACCTGTATGATATCTCGCGATATAGGGTTTGCTTACCTACGGGAATTCCAACGGAAACGTTTATACTATTTCAGTCATCCCGCGGGCCGGTTTTATATTCGGCATATTTGTCTTTCACCATTGCTTACAAATATGGCGGCACAATGGAATAAACTACGACATGTTTCTATCGATTATATCAAGTATTGAACTTAAAATCATATAAATCAACCACATACGATACCTTAAAGCAAACACGCAGTAGCTGCTATTTTCAGATCTATTTCCATGTCGGCTGCTTTTTCTCGATAAGCCTGAAATGTCGTTCGCCACGATCCTGGCGGCTGGGCGGTGGTTATTACGGAGAGTTATCGCCCGCTACGCATCCAAGCGAAACGATCGGCCAGCCTACTCAGCTGTGCCTAGCAGATGATAGAAGTGGGATAAAACGGAAATAAAGACAAAGGCGATCCTAGCGGCCGAGGCCGGAACCCTGTATTGTGCAAGTCCTGCATTAGAAACAAAACAGTACGGTTTTACTGGACATATAGATACAATCCTCATACATCTGCCTTCATGCTGATGAAATAATTAAAATATTGAGATTTTCAAATTAGTATAGTACAACTCAGAAAAAAACTAAACCTTCCCGAAACCAAATCGTGCAAGAACGATCCTGTGATTACAAAATCAAATACACGCTACCTGCACTTTGTACATTCAATTTCGCATCAGAATATTTTCACTAGCAGATCTAGAAATTGACATATATATTTACGAAAAAAAATTATGCATTAATTCTATTGCATTCCACACAGAAGATATATAATGACGGTTTTTGTAATATCTGGGTTAAATCTCCACATCTTTACAATACTAAAATTATTATGTTGAAGATGGTAGAATATCAATAAGTGATCAATTGATCAATGCATATTCAATAATTGAGCCACTCCTTTGATGTTATTGCAAAAATTAGGGAATGGCTTTTGTTGGAACAGCTCCCTTCTACAAGCATTCGAAGCTCTCTTCTACAATCAGTTGCAACAGCCCCATTCTACAAGCAGTTGGAACAGCTCTCTTCTATCAGCAGTTGGAACAGCTCCATTTTACAAGCAGTTGGAACAGCTCCCTTTTACAAACGATTGGAACAGCTCCTTTTACAAGCAGTCGGAAGAGCTCCCTTCTACAAGCAGTTGGAACAATTCCCTTTTGCAACCATCTGGAACAGCTCCATTTTACAAGCAGTTGGAAGTTGGAAAAGCTCCCTTCTACAATCAGTTGGAATAGCTTCGTTTTACAAGCAGTTGCGAATGAAGAAAAGTGACAATATCCCAATGTATTGAAAAATTGTCAGTCATGTATATCCCAAGTTTTGCCAGTCTTTGATCAAGTGGAATTTCAAATGCGACTTTATTTCATTTAAAAAGGTACAACATTTTATCCACTCTGTAGCATTGATCAGGACGTTCATAAAGTTAGACCGCGGTTCGCAGACTTTCGTTATTCGGGACCAGTCATTCAGCGACTCATAACAGCGCCGCCTAGCAGCGCCCCCTGGCGTCAGATTTTGGATATGAATATGCAAAGATATAGAACATGATATTCTCTCTTGCTATACAGATTTTGGAGTTCAAAGTACTCATAACAAACAAAATACAGATTTCCATATCTGAGAAAATAATTGCTGGTCTCCTCGAATAATGAACTGCGAACCGCGGTCTAACTTTATGAACGTTGATCAGGTTAGAGGGTGACCCATCACAAATGATCATAATATCACTATTTTATAAATGATAGATGTGCAGTTTTATTGTGGAGTGCTGTAACAGTACTCCAGCAGGTATGAATTATTTTTTAGTACCCCTCCATGGTGCCAGTTTTGCTACTCTCCTGACTTTCTTGGTACGGTACATTTCTATTGAAATTTTGCACTGAATAATTGGTCTAAAATGTAAATGGCGAATATCTATAATGTATATTGCTGTGAATTTCAAATTGATTTATCCATAAAACTATATCTAGTCTACTGAGTTTTTGTTTGAATTTTAGTTATGAAACATACAGATTTGGTGATTGGAATTCAGTTTTTGAGGGCTTTATTAATTCGCAGGGAAGAAAGAAAGAATCAGATTTAATGTTGCATTCAGCAATATATCAACACTAATTTGCACCTGATTACCAGTGGGAAAACAGAACTTGTGTGATTTGTGGTTGAAGGATGAGCAACAATCATTATACCTACCAAGTAAAAGTCAGAAAAAAATTAACGATTGATTGATTTATTTATTCAGCTTCTGCATGCATGGATACATACACATAGGGAAGCCCGAACAGGTGGCGAACACATAGATAGGATGTTAGATACTAGTCCAGTTCTACATGTTCTATATAGCAAGAAGAGCCAAGAAACAGAGCGTTTAGAACAAAATCTACTCACTTTTGCTGCACCCATCAGGCGAAGAAATTTATTCTTCCGGTCTCCATCTCCCAAATCAGCTTTCTCCCAACTGTTAGCAGAGTGCACCTATATCAAGATAGGAAATGAAACTATGCAATCAGATGTCAAAGATTCTACAGATAGCCTATTCTCTTAAGTTTGTGGTGCTGCTCACATAAATATTCATTCTACTTTCCCCTAAATCACCCCACCACCCACTGAGCCCCCCAACCCACCCCCAAAGCATGGTCATCCATGCAAACAGTTTCCAGTTTCCACTCCCTTTCTCCATAAGAAAGAATCTTAAAGGTGAAATGCAAAGGTTTTCATATTTTCCTTTCTATATTCTTCATGGACCATTCAATGATTGAAATATCAGCCCAACTACTTCATTTGGTTTTATTTGAAGTATTTTGTCTCCTGGTAGCTTTTGAAAAGTGCTTCGAAGTTGGTATCTCAAGCCCGGCCGATTTCAGAAATGAAATCCGCATCGCTTATCTGCCCTTGTTTGACGCTGGTTTGTGACATCACATCAGAGAACCTGGCCAGTCGTCAATACTTGTAACGTTCAGTCTCTGGGCGGCTGGTCTGATGTGACGTCACAATCAAGGAAAGATAAGCGATGACGTTTTGCAAATCTGAATTCAGCTGGGCTCGGGTACCAACTTTTAAAACGATTGTGGCAGACAAGATATTTCAAATTAATCCAAGTCAAGTAGATATACTGGTATTTCTATCATTATTCAACCTATATTAAATGTAAAACAGAGAATTTAAAAACCTTTGCATTTCACCTTTTAGGTAAAATTCTAGAAAGTGCAGAATTCAGTACATGTATTAGCAAATACGAATTTCTCAAATTCATAAATTGTTTACGAATTTGGCAGCTCTAGGTAATATCATTTGCGGGAATACTTTTTATAAAGAACAAAAGTACAATATTTATTGTCGAAAGTGGGTGTCGTATAGCAGAAGTTGTCATAGTCCTGAAATGATACTGGTGCTCAACAACAAAAAACTAGAAAACAAGCTTTCAGCTCAATACCCTGGACTCTACACTATAATATGGATGACTTAACTGAACATTAAACATGTGAATAAAATAGAATATTTCAACCTGGTTACTTTCAAGTCCATCTCCGACTCCGACATACTGTAACCTAGTGTGACCAATTAGCGACCAATTTTACTGCATTTTTCAAGCTTCGTTGAAAACTAAATCATCCCTGGAGCAAACACTTCCATGGAATAAAGAAGAACCTCTTAGGATTATTTCTGTATCATTGTGTCATTGTTTCGAATTTAAGTTTTCAAGTTTGGATGCTCAGAAGCACATCTATAGGTGCTACTCTGTATTTTTGCCGATCTTTGTAACCAATTAGCGTGAGTGTATGAAATTCATTATTTTGACAAGTTTTAATCCATTACTGGTGATTATTTTGCTGTATAAATAAAGTTGGGCTCTAATAAATATCCTTGCACCAATAAAACGTTATATTCTAAACAGTAATTCCTGTTATTTCAGACAAACGGTTTACCCACCAAGAACAACCTCACCGCCATAAAGTTTGTGGAGCAGTCATTATCTACTGCTAACATTGATTTCCAATGCAACATTTGCCAGTGAACTGCATTGCGAAGGAAAACACTGAGTGCTCCCTCGTCGTGGCGCGCTGTTCAGTGCGGTCAGAAATTGCTCGACAGAAAATGTTTACGGTAAGGAACCTGAATTTCGTCAATTCTGACAAATAGTCCGAAATCAACTCATCGAAAAATACTAATACTATATTTAGCAAATATTTGAAATGCTTTGTGGAAATCCAAGCGCTTGAAGCGGTCGATAGCTTTTTCAGTGGTGTAAATACAGATGTGGTCTGCTTCATTTATTCTCCAAGTTAACGACCAAAGCCAAAATTAGATAGCACAGAATAAAGACAATACTGGTTTGTATAATCTCGAATAATATTTCATTTCATTCTGTTGGATAGTTTTTTGTACAGGAGGAATATAAGCTCCCGACCCATGCTATTACGACCCACACGCTAATTGGTCACACTTAGCCACATATATGCAACTCAGTGTATGTAGCCATACTGATTAAAACTGATTGGGTGTAAATATAAGTCCTATAAGAGCTGGATCAGTACAGATGCCCTGAGAATCCCAAATCAATGTACAGCCACACAGAATCATTCATGGGTTGATAGCCTAGTGTGACCTAGCCACATGCAACTCAGTGTATGTAGCCATGACTGAGTTGCACATCGTTAGTCGGACAGACATCAGTAGCGTCATTTTCTTCGTGGCCAAACGTGACAAAAATGTACAATGACTATGGCATTTAACGGGTTGTAAACATGTCAAATATACTTCTCTCCCCTGACACAAGGTATCTGGTTCATTCCAGTGAATATCAGAGTGATATCTCTAAACACGGGACAGAAGTAGGGCAAGTACACGTAAATAGCACTAAGTCATGTCACTATCTTCCTATCACGTTCAAATGTTGAAAATGACAAAAGTGCAAGAAACGCTCCAATGTGCATGTACCGCTAATAACACGAACATTTTACAATATGTCGTAGAGAAGAAGGCGTCATCAGCTAGTGGTCAAGCTCCATCTCGGTTATTTACGACATATCGTAAGTGTTCGTGTTATTAGCGGTGCATGCACATTGGAGCATTTCGTGCGCTTCTGCCATTTTCAACATTTGAACGTGATAGGAAGATAGTGACATGACTTGGTCTTATTTACGTGTACTAGCGCTGCAGGAATGAGCCAGACACTTTTGTGTCGGGGGAGAGAAGTATATTTGACATGTTTACAACCCGTTAAATGTCATAGTCATTGTATATTTTTCTCTGTTTGGCCACAAAGAAAAGGACGCTACTGATGTCTGTCCTAGTAACGATGTGCAGCTCAGTCATGGCTACATACACTGAGTTGCATGTGGCTAGGTCACACTAGGCTATCAACCCATGAATGATTCTGTGTGGCTGTACATTGATTTGGGATTCTCAGGGCATCTGTACTGATCCAGCTCTTATAAGACTTATATTTACACCCAATCAGGTTTAATCAGTATGGAGAGTTGTTCCCCATGTACTAAGTCTAACTATTAATTTGATCAGGCCCCTTGTTGTTGTTGTTGTACAATTTCCCACCTGTATCTTTTCTGTATTTTCCTCCGATTTACTTTTACTTGCGCTTTTCGGTGTTATGTCTTCATCATCCGATGAGAATCGAGTGTGCTTTGCGCCGTCTGATGTTACAATCGTCTTCTCTTGACTCATTTTATTTGGTGTATTTTTACTGAAAAAAAAACAAAACACTTTCCCGTGGCTGCTGTTGTTGTTGTTAACGAGGTTGTATACAAAAATAAGATCTGCACGGGAAGTGGAAATACAAAACTAAAAATGGCATTGGTCGTCTTCTCGTATCTAGGTAAGGATTTTCGTAAAATACACCTTAATCATGTAATGATGCGTGTCTTAGTTTACGTTAAAATTCCTGAAAGCGACTTTTGAAATACATTGTTGAACTGGCTGATAGTCCGATTCCGCGTTCTTGAAAGTAAACATTCTGGTTTTTACTCTGTGACATGCGCTTTTGACACTTCCTTTTCAATACGACTCGGCGTCAACATGGTTAGAACTTATTGACTACCTCACTAAATCGAACAACATCGTCCAATATCTTTCGTTCATTTCAACTCTGCTATGATTTCTTCATTTCTTGATAAATGTTTTAGTAAATGATTGCTTTCGGTTTGGTGCAGTAGCTGTTGTATCTGCACAATAATGTGTTGTTTTGGGTCATGTGCACGCAACATCATTCTTTTCTGTGGAGTGTGGTGGAGATTTCGTCTGTAGCGATTGGCGAAAACTGACCATTTTTGTCTCATCTTGATCACTAGGCCCACATATTCTGGAATAATAGTAAAGAATTAAAATCGTACAGTGGTTTTTTCAGACGAAAATCCTTTATCGAACTCAATTTCAAAACTTGAAAAACTCAATTTTTTTTGCGCGCTTTGGCGCGCTAAAAGTACAATAAAACTCAATTTTTCAACTTTTTAGTCGTGTAGTACATATAAAACTCAATTTTTTATTATTTTAGTAGTACACTCCAAACAATCTTTTATTTGATCGCTTTTTCATCGCAGAGAAAAATACAAATGTTAAAAATGGCATAATAATAAACATGAATGTCCATTTTGTTATGCATGTACTTCAGAGTGAGGTATGGAGGTTCACACAAATAAACTACTGAAGTGTAATTGCTAAAGTAAATCCCATGCAACACATGCGGATATATGGAATGGACTGATAAATTACATGAACCAAAACTGACTGAACGGATTGATCATTGAGTCCAAGATCAATAAATATATGAATATCCATGATATGTTAACATTTCTGTATTTATCATACCAGCCATAATTTCCATTGCGACTGCGTTGACAAAGTTACTGTGATCTCAAACTGATGATCTATCATATGCAGTCATTTTACAGACATGTGATGGGGTTCGGGTTAGGGTTTTCCCGATCAACCAGGCCTCTCATATTGAGGCGAGTGATTGTATCCTTTAACCTTAATCACTCTCCTCAAAATGAGAGGCCTGATCAACTGTAATTTACAATTTCTGCCCAGATGCTGACCAGAAGCTAGCATCACAGTACTTAAACAACATAAATGTAGCTGCATAACAACTGTTTATTCCAGTACAATCCGACATAATAAGTCAAGTGGTACACAGGCATGACAGACATGATCAGCATACACAGAAGTAACTCACTGAACAACCTATGCATATAATCAGAAGCCTATCAATTCCAATTGGACTCTGCTGTGAATTTCTACATGTATGATCCATATACACGATGTATTCAGTGCAAGGTGGTTTCCCTCTACGCAACTGCTATCCATACAATTCCTTCTGCGTTCATTCGTATATTTAATTGATTGTAATTCTTCGGGACCGTAACTCGTCGGTGTGTACCTTCCTTTCGTCGAACTGTCAAACGATTGTCACGTTGCCTTGGTAGGGTCAAGGTTGTTTATTAGCCAATCACGGCGCTACAGAGGGCGCTGGTCGGGAGCCCGCGAAAGAGTGCGCTACTTCACACTAATCCTGGTTTCCGAATGCAACAAGGGAGACAACTATTTATTGATGCAGTATCTCTGTCGAAGGAAAATGGCTGCCAATCGCTGTCGAAAGATGTTAAATAAAAATGGAAAGGTAACGATCGAATCTTTTACCCCAAAATTGTTGATGTCTTTCGTTATGATTCCAACAACGATCCTGGTTTACGTAAGGTATTCAGACATGATGTCTTTATATCGCCCTGTCTCTGCAATTGACCGCAACGTCGGCCAAAAAAAATTCTTGCCGGCAGACGCAAATTATATATTATCCCGATTTTGTCTACTATATATGATCAAGGCTGGCCCCGGTGCCAAATAATTCACCAAATCTACTACCCGACAGAACATATTTGCTGATGTCATTTACAGTTACCACAAACAAAAAAAATCCATTCTATACCTTTCATAAAAGACCTTGTTCATAATAAGAAAGTGAAACTGTTCAGTTTTAGCTGCACAAGCGGCAGAAACTCCAGATAAGTCTACAGCGAATTCCTGGTGTTACCGCCAGCA
>JAVTVY010050528.1:0-25248 GCA_036873755.1 Hanleya hanleyi
CTCCAAAGACAGGATGTAGATTTAACTGTATAATCCCAGGAGACACTCTAATAAAATGTGCACATTATATTACCACATTCCCCTCTCTTCGTCGCTGCACTGTCAGTTTGATGATCTCCTCGAAGTATTGGACACTGTCAGCTGGATGTATACCTCCTACTAAACTCTTCAACGGTCCCAGCAATGGAGGGAATAACACTGCAAAAAAAAGCAAAAATATTGTCCCGAGACATGACAAATTCGAATAGGCCAGTAAATCATTTTGTAAATAGATCGTTCTACGACCAAACGGCTGGCAATTTTGTTAGACTACTATGGCTACATATAGCCTAGATCGAACCTAACGGACACCTTCACTTGGCAATTTCTTAGTCAGTTTCCAGAGGCCAATCCGTCTAAAATAAGTTTGATTTAGCTATCATTCTATAAGTTATTTCATTAGTTGCGACACGTTCTGGATTAGTAAGTAGGTGATGTGTCGGACACTAAAATATCAATCAACCATTCGTCTATCCATGAATAGTTCGAGATTGGCTTGCGCAGGCAATGCACTTATCATTCTTAACTTTATCAACAACATTTGGTGTGATCACACGTACAGTAACTATGGTGTGGTTGTATGTTCAGTGTACACCTGTTGTTGTTCAGTGTACACCTGTTGTTGTTCAGTGTACACCTGTTGTTGTTCAGTGTACACCTGTTGTTGTTCAGTGTACTCCTGTTGTTGTTCAGTTCGAAGATAGAAACTTACTGCTCATGAGGAAAGTGAACGATAGCTTGAGCACTAGAACATTCTTCAGATGTTTCAAGAACACATTATTGGGGTCTTTCTGGGAATCAAGCTCGAGACCAAAAGCAACGGAGGCGATCACATCACTAGTAAAAGCTCCATATAATCTGTAAGACAAAGTTATCCAATTAACGGATGTATCTTAACATGGTGAACATTGACTTATTACCAAATTGGCGATCGGAGTTTCTGTAGTCGTGTTCCATATAGAGTCGTGTCAGTAATCAAAAGTAATTTAGCACCAAAGGCGATTCTCCACCAAAAGCGATTTAGCATCAAAAACGCTTTAGCACCAAACCTACAAGTGGGCATAGAAGAAAAAATTGAAAAAAGACACTCTTGTACTTTCTGGTGACAGAGAATCGAGTAACCTTTTTGATGATGCTATAAAGGATCATGGTATATTTGCAGCCAAATTCATCAATGGTGGGTTGAAATGGTTACTTATAGCTCTCTCTCTCTCTCTCTCTCTCTCTCTCTCGCCGTCAAATATCGAATCTAATACAACATGCGTTATTCGTCTTCACCTAGAATAGCGAAGCAAAGAAAAGAAACATTTAAAATAACACTTACTCTTTCATGGATGTATTCGCTTCTCTGTTTGCACTGGTAAGAAAATTGTCACCTAACTTTACCCCGCAGTCATTGATTAAATTGAACGTCTGAAACAAATGTTGAAAGAAAAATAATTGTGATGAAAATTTGGATAACCTGGCACTCTGCTCCAGTCAGATATTGGAGCATAGATCACTAAAGGAGATTGAATGGGAGGGTGGAGGGGAGGGGGGTGGATGAATCATGATTATCAGTTAGAATTTATCCTGATGTACATATACAACACAATTGAAATTCAGAGAAACACACTTTTTGGGAATATAGTGAGTTCAGCAAGTTAAGCATTCGCACAATGGTTGTGTAAAGCAATGCTCAGCACCTAAAAATGTATAATATGGATATATGTATTTTATAATGCAAAAGTTTCACAAACATGACAATAATTTTTGTATATTATATTAAAAAATGTTCCAAACCTCCTTCAGTCTTCCAGAGGTAAATGTTGGAACCATCAACCTTCTCACATCTCTCCAGTCCTGACCCTTGAGGAAGAACACCCCTCTGTCCATAGGTTTGTTGATCGTTAGAATTGTCTGTATTTTGAAAATCAGATTTTTTTTACATATATATACTTAGCATGGCCAGAAATATTTATTTGACAGAACAAGGAGATATGTACAGGGACATGGATTTTTTTTAGCCCCTATTAAGTCCTTATAGCCACTTATTATGTCGTTAGAACGACTTATTAAGTCGTTATAGGGGCTAAAAAAAAATCCATGTCCCTTTTACGACTCCGTAGATATGTGCATCATAACAAAAAGAGGTGTTGCCTGACAATTTAAAGGAGGAAACTTACTCAGTATCGGTTTGTGCGCTGGTTACAGGTTAAGAATTGAAGGGTTGATACAAGTTAGCCCTATCTGGCCTGGGCTTTCTGGGACCTGTCCTGGCCTGGAGAGGGGCCATTTCGGCCCCCTCCCCCTTAAATATTTTTCTTGCCTCTTGAGCTATGAGGCTGTAACTTATCACACTATACCCTTGGGTCAAGCTCTACCAGACAATGTAATAAAATCCAAGAAGACCGCTTTGATGACGTCACCATGACGTCATTTTCTAAAAAGGCATTTTTTGGTCGATATCTTTCGGTCAGAAGTTTCAGCTGTTTTCTTTAAGTGATTTCTTCCCAACAACTGCACGATAAATTAGTACATAATAATCTGAGGTGAAATAAAATACTTTTTGTCAATTTTTTCTTACAGAAAATCAGAAATTTTGAAGAAAAATGACAAAATCAGGAACCCCACATGGCCGCCGTTTTGAATTTACCCATGATTCTCTGCTCAGATTGTTATGCAAATGATTCCAAAATTACTGATGGACTGATACAGGTTCAGATCTGATGGACCTATACAGGTTAAGAACCGATGGACTGATACAGGATCAGAACCGATGGACTGATACAGATTCAGAACTGGTGAACTGATACAGATTAAGAACCGATCGACCCATACAGGTTCAGAACCGATGGACTGATACAGGTTCAGAACCGATGGGCTGATACAGGTTCGGAACTGATGAACTGATACAGGTTCAGAACTGATGGACTGATACAGGCTCAGAACCGATGGACTGATACAGGTTCAGAACTGATGGACTGATACAGGTTCAGAACTGGTGGACTGATACAAGTTAAGAACCGATGAACTGATACAGGTTCAGAACTGATGGACTGATACAGGTTCAGAACTGGTGGACTGATACAAGTTAAGAACCGATGGACTGATACAGGTTCAGAACTGATGGACTGATACAGGTCCAGAAGATAAGAACTGATACAGGTTGAGAACTGATGGACTGATAGAAGTTTAGAAGTTATGAACTGATACAGGTTCAGGACTGATGGACTGATACAGGTTGAGAACTGATGGACTGATAGAAGTTCAGAAGTTATGAACTGATACAGGTTCAGAACTGATGGACTGATACAGGTTCAGAACTGATGAACTGATACAGGTTCAGAACTGATGGACTGATACAGGTTCAGAACTGATGAACTGATACAGGTTCAGAACTGGTGGACTGATACAAGTTAAGAACTGATGAACTGATACAGGTTCAGAATTCTGTATCGGAATTTGGACGAATATTGACATCCGAATTTTTATCGGTATGCAAGGGAAGAATGTCCGGTATTAACAAATGTCAACAAATAGATGATGGCACTAACTGACATACCTTGGACATTTTTTTCTGATTTGCAACTCAGCTCAGACATATTTTCCTAAAGAGAAATATATGAAACAGGACATCGTTTGCGGAGACATCGTTTCCATTCGCACCGGGTCTGTAGCTAGTAGTGCACCTTTATTCCGGGTGACTATGCTGATACGACCAGTCCCGTATTGTGGTTCTTTGTGCTGAATAGCGGTTCTTTTTCTAATATTTTGCTTTGACGGAGAGAAGATTTCAAGAAGATTTGGATCTCATTTTTAGCCCACCATCACCAGATGGTGGGCTGTTCAAATCACTTTTCGTCCGTGGTCCGTCGTCCGTCAGTCAGTCCGTCAGTCAGTCAGTCAGTCAGTCAGTCCGTCAGTCCGTCCGTAAACAATTCTTGTTACCGTGATTTCTCAGGAACTACGTGATTTCTCAGGAACTACTGCATGGATCTTTTTCAAATTTGGTACACAAGTTCCCCTTGGGGTCTAGTTGTGCAAGAAACCTTTTCTGGTCCGATTCGAAAATCCAATATGGCCACCAGGCAGCCATCTTGGATTTCCCCATGAAACTTTGTTACCGCGATTTCTCAGGAACTACTGCATGGATCTTTTCCAAATTTGGTACACAGGATCCCCTTGGGGTCTAGTTGTGCAAGAAACATTTTCTGGTCCGATTCGAAAATCCAATATGGCCACCAGGCCGCCATCTTGGATTTCACCCTGAAACCTTGTTACCGCGATTGTTACCGCGATTTCTCAGGAACTACGGCATAGATCTTCTTCAAATTTGGTACCCAGGTTCCCCTTAGGGTCTAGTTGTGCAAGAAACCTTTTCCGGTCCGATTCGAAAATCCAATATGGCCACCAGGTAGCCATCTTGGATTTCCCCATGAAACCTAAGTTACCACGATTTCTCAGGAACTACTGCATGGATCTTTTTCAAATTTGGCACACAGGTTCCCCTTGGGGTCTAGTTGTGCAAGAAACCTTTTCTGGTCCGATCCGAAAATCCAATATGGCCACCAGCCATCTTGGATTTCCCCATGAAACATTGGTACCGCGATTTCTCAGGAACTACTGCATGGATCTTTCTCAAATTTGGTTTAAAATTAGACATAGGCTGAAAATATATCATTAGCAATATAAACTCAGCAAGAGATACCAAAGTTAACACAAGGCGATTGACAGATTGTAAACTTGCGACTAACTGGGATATATATCCTACTCGGGATATTAAATCCAAGTTTGGATATTGAAATTTATCCTAATTGGGATATTTTGATCGATTTTCATGCTAAACAACAAAAACAGGATAGAATCTACTTCACAAAACTGCCAATCCGATTGTATAATTTTGCTGACTTTTCCTCACCAAAATGATTCTCTGTGTTATTACAATTACGTGCATTATTTTTTTTTTGTGTTGTTGTTTGCAGTATATGTCCCATCACTCACCCCTGGTGTATGCCTTTATACGAACACGATAACTACGGTAGCAAAATATGCCAGCTTGCAATCATGGAAGTATAAAAATGATATCCAATGTGGGATATTTTATCCCAGTTGGGATATATATCCCACCTAGCAGTTTACCCCGACCTGTCCACTGAGCAGAGGTGGTGCTCCTAATCAAAACGAGGTTTCATCTAACGGCAGCTTTGATTGGCTGACTTAGAGTATTGGGATGTATATGTTTCAGCTTAGAGAGATCGGCAGCCATTTTGACACAAGTGAGTTGGCAGAGATGTTCTCCTGTATTGTTCATTCATAATTTACATAAAATAAAGAACCCCAAGCGTTTTAGCGGACAACACTGAACTACATAACGGATAATTTCACTGTTAACACTGATGAAACACGCAAGTATGGTATCGTAGTTTGGAATATTGATTTTCTTTTGGAACGAAGGCATTTGTGAATTGTGTTCATCATCATGCATGGCAGTGTTCGATGCGTGACTCACCCTCGTGGTGTTCCGCGACCTGTGCTAAGTTAATTCCTCTGATAAATCGATCACCGGAGGTGATATTTGAGAAAACAGTGAGGATGATCGATATATTGCAAATCGAGTGAACCGAAAGTCGTGAAGTATGAGATTGAACCAGCAAGGGCCCAGTTTCCAACACCGGAAGGTAGAATATATTGAACGCGACTTCTTTCAAATCCACACAGACGATTTTAGTTAAAAAAAAAACTTTCTTTAGATCCAGTTTGTGCTGTTTGTAAAATAAACTAAACAATTGAGAACACTGGAATTCTGTCTGTGACGATAGATGATCATGAAGATTGGAAATTTATCAGTTCATTTCTCACTGCCAGCGCATCTGCTCATATATGCTTGAAATGGCTACAGTCCATAACCTTCTTTTACTCATTCGTCATGGACACCAAGGTTGCCGATCTAGTTTTGGCTATTTTTTACCTTATTATGTGTCCCGACTAATAATGAGAACGTTTTTTTTAATTTTTTTTTTATTTTCAAAAATAAAAATTTGATGTGTACTGAAACTTATGTCACTGGTTCAGTATGTGCCCCAGTTTCGAACCACTATATGGTCAGTGCCGGCTACCGGCCTCAGTATATGTCTCCAGACCAACGGTAAAGTCGTAATTTATGCCTAAATTTCTGTACTATAGCGTGGTATACAAATTTTTCCCGGACAAACTCTGAAGAAGCAACCGGAGTCTCGTTTATTCACGATGTTGTTTTTCTAATTCCGGGTCACACTTCCAGTTCCGAATCGGGCGACCCCTACGAAACAACGTGAAACAAAGTGGAACAGGAATAACGATTTCAGTCACCTCCGATATAAATTCATTAGTTAATAGAGAGATTGATCATTGAAAAATGACTTGTCTCCAAAGTAGGCAGTTAAAAATCTTGACCGCCATGGCGAATGATATTTTGAAGATTGAGAAGTATAAGAGGTATTTTCTACTCGGCACGAAATATTGGTTACTATTCCTCCCAAGTTCCAAATCTCCAGCAGAAATGAGATCAATCCGATTTCCACTGTAATAAACCATCTTAAAAAATCGGATTTCTCAAAAAATCTGACAAAACGTTCCCAATAGATTTGTTGGTACAGACAATAGAGTTTTAACATCGATGACAACAACACCACCACTTCGAAAACTGATTTTTTTGTCTAAATTTTATAATTTTTAGGGGTTTTTTTCAGATCATTTTCATTTTTTTTTTTTTACCCTTCGACCATTTTGGCCTCGGGGTATTGTCGCCATGTGCGTCCGTCCGTACCTCCGTTACCGCATTTTAGGCAAAACCGCTTGAGACACAACCACCAAATTTTCAACACTTATTTATCTAGTGCTAAGTCAGATGCCTATCACAGGTGGCTCCCCTCGGCCCATATTTTACAGAGTTATGCCCCTTTACAGATATATTAATTTCTATTTCTGTCCTATATGCCTGAACTATATCTGCAGAACTGTGTTCGGTATAGCTACTATATCTTGGAAACCCATTTATATCACTGTATTCTACAAACCAACACTCGCCTCGGCTCATGGAGTTATGCCCCTTTCAGATGTAATGATATTCGATTTTGTTATCTGTAGTTAAATGTACAAGTTATATTTGCAGATCTGTGTTCAGTACAGCTTATTCGTCTTGGTTCTAAGTTAGATGCCTATCGAAAGCGGCTCCCTCGGCCCATATTTTACTGAGTTATGCCCCTTTACAGATATATTAATTTTTATTTCTGTCCTATATGCCTGAATGTCACCAACTATATCTGGAGAACTGTGTTCGGTATAGCCACTATATTTTGGAAACAAAGGATTACTCAGCTCGGCTTATGGAGTTATGCCCCTTTCAGATGTAATAATCTCTGATTTTGTTATCTGTAGCTGAATGTACAAGTTATATCTGCAGATCCATGTTCGGTACAGCTTATTCGTCTCGGTTCTTATTTTACAGAGTGGTAAGTCAGATGCCTATCGAAAGTGGCTCCCCTCGGACCATATTTTACCGAGTTATGCCCCTTTACAGATATATCATTTTTCTATTTCTGTCCTATATGCCTGAATGTAACCAACTACCGGTATATCTTGATCATCCCACATAGAACTATCTCTTCCCCATTTCACACTACACATGGGTCTCAGTCACTTGGGGAAAGCCGAGGGGTTTTCATCAGATCAATCTCATGTTTATATATTCATACCATCTTTACAGTAGTAAAACTCGACAACTATGAATCCCTGGACAACACGTGTGCATCAGCATTGCATATCATATGTGATGAAATTTTTTGACAAACAGGATCTACTAAAAATCAGGGGTGATTGAATTATTACAACTTCCGATCGTATTTTTCTCCAAAAATCGTGGGTGATCGGTTCCCGATAGGGTAATCGTTTTGTTAGAGGAATTACCATATATAAACCTCACAGAAATGAAACTTGCAACGCGATTAAACTTATCAGGGCAAGCAGAATGTAAATTTTAATGGAGGTTCGTGTAATATTTTCAAAAATTCTCTGTACCGAACATGATTTAGGGCGAGGTCATGGTTTGCTGCGATGTCAGTGTCATGTTGTGACGACACAACACCAGTTATGAAATTTATCAAATTGTCACCATCATACTAACTTTGACATTAGCCAAACAACTTTTTATGGATGTATATATTTCACAGCATGGGAGGGAAGCGCAAATCCTCACGTCGGCAGGCTGAGCAGCGGAGGTCGCGGATGAGACAGAGGAGGGCTGAGACTGATTCGTCATTCCATGGTCTGGAGGAACCATCCCTTCTGGAGGATGTCCCACCGAGGTCTGATTCGCATCCGTGCGTCTGTACACCATCGAGTGTACCACCATCAGCTACACAGGATAGTAGAATTGATGGTGCAGGGCAGACGACCACCACTGACTCGGAACCTTCCGTTTGCACCTCACCGAGGGTGCCATTGCCACCATGCAATGCAGTGGTGTCAGAATTATGTACAAAAGTTGCAAGAACTAAGAACAAACGAACAAACCAAATCACTTCAAGAACTATGAACAAGCTATTGAATAGATCTGTTACAAACAGTGAACATACAAATCCATGCAAACCTTACATACCTGAACTTCCTGTTGATAAACAAACAGACAAAATATTTGTTTCAACACATGACACTCATTATGATGATGCCGTAGATGCTGAAGGAGAACATGAATCAGCAAAAACGTGTCCGGGTATAATTTCACAACATATATTCGAAGGAAACACAGATATTTTGAGTTTGCCAGTACCAATACAGGGTCACTTCGACCAAAGCCATCCAAGATTTCAGGACAA
Organism: Hanleya hanleyi; assembly: GCA_036873755.1. Taxonomy (NCBI): domain Eukaryota; kingdom Metazoa; phylum Mollusca; class Polyplacophora; order Lepidopleurida; family Hanleyidae; genus Hanleya; species Hanleya hanleyi. The sequence goes on from JAVTVY010050528.1 coordinate 8,874, forward strand.
TGCTGGTAAACAGTGTGTAATGAATAGTATATCAGCTCTCATATACAGTCAAGAGAAACCAACAACAATTTGGACATCAAATGATGTAGATACTTGTAAATGGAAACGAAATGTATGAATCTTTGCAGCGAAGTAGCACAATCCATCATGATCTCCTAGCCATTACTGACATTCCTGGGTCAGTGGAATACACAAATGGTAATATGTACAATTTTGCATTTCAAGAACCACTAATGGGAACACTGGGCAATACTCGACAAAACCTAGATGAACTGCAGTTTGTAACACTGGCTGAAGCATTACATGCTGCTTTACTTCAAAACAGTAGTGATGCTGCTATTGTAACATTCAAAGGAAGTACATTCATTGTAATTAAGCAAAATAACATGTACTGTGTTAGCGACTCTCACTCAAGAAACTTGACTGGTTCTGTTGATCCAAATGGATTAAGTATTGTGCTACATTATTGTGACATACACGATGTATCTGAACATTGTCTTCGTCTAGCACAATCAATGGCTTATCGGGCAGATGATATTTTCGAAGTCACAGCTGTCAAGATATTGAGGATAAGTTCAGACAATTGTACTGATCAGACACCAAAGAGTTCTGAGAAGTCTACAGGATTGACTGAAGAAACGGCAAATGATAGACTTCTGTTATATTTTCAAGATCAGAAAAAAGACAAATGTTAAAGAAGAAAAAATCTTCAACTAACCATAAAAGTGACGAAACAAAATCTTGTACACGGCGAGAGTACATGCGTGCGTACATGAAGAAAATGAGACAAACAAGTTCAAAGAAAAAAACATTGAAAGAAACTTGCTAGAGAAAAATATCCAGAAAAGCACAGAATAATAGATGTCCAAAGTAAACGGAAATCTAGGCAAAATGAACCGGAAAAGCACAGAGTAATAAATGTCCAAAGTAAACGGAAATCTAGGCAAAATGAACCGGAAAAGCACAGAGTAATAAATGTCCAAAGTAAATGGAAATCTAGGCAAAATGAACCGGAAAAGCACAGAGTAATAAATGTCCAAAGTAAACGGAAATCTAGGCAAAATGAACCGGAAAAGCACAGAGTAATAAAAAGTAAACGGAAATCTAGGCAAAATGAACCGGAAAAGCACAGAGTAATAAATGTCCAAAGTAAACGGAAATCTAGGCAAAATGAACCGGAAAAGCACAGAGTAATAGATGCCCAAAGTAAACAGAAATCTAGGGAAAATGAACCGGAAAAGTACAGGGTCATAGATCTGAAACGTAAGCGGAAATGTAGACAAGATTCACAGTTTTTAGAACAAGAAAGATTGTTGAAGAAAACAGTTAGACTTGATCCATTGTTTTTACAAGCGGAGTCAAAGGCTGATTTGACCAGAAAGAGACAACTGCGACAGGATAGAACTTTCCTCACGATTGAAAGAATGAAACAATATGAAAGAAGAAGGCATGTTACACAAGAAGAAAAAGCCTCGGACAGAAAACGAAAATCAGCAGATCGAAAGAGCCAACAGTATTTTCAGCATGAAAAAGAACAATGTAAAAAAAGACGTTTCGGACATGATATAGACGGATGTATCAATGTTTTCTATAAAAAGACAGAAAAAGGACCAGAATATGTATGTACCTGTTGTCATCAAACATGGTTTAGAGAAAGCGTAACAGAGAGTTGTCCTGTTCCTATATTTCAAACATATAAAGATTTCTATACAGGATACAAATCTGTAGATGGAAAGGAATGGCTTTGTCACACATGCTTATCCACATTAAAGAAATGTAAAGTTCCAAAACTCTCTGTTGCCAATGGGATGACCTGGCCTGATAAACCCCACGAGTTGAACTTGCACCCTCTCGAAGAACGGCTTGTAGCACTTAGAATACCATTTATGAGATAAGAGAATTACCACGAGGTGGACAGTATTCAACAAAAGGCAATGTAGTCAACGTCCCGATTGACATTCAGCCGACACTGAATGCATTACCAAGACAAATGGATGAACATTTCACAGTTTCTGTAAAACTCAAGAAAAGACTCAAGTACAAATCGTGTGTGTTTTCTGAAAATGTGCGACCAACTGTTGTACTCACAGCTTTACACTGGCTTATGAATAATAGTGAGCTGTATAAGAATTCTGGTCTGGCAATTGATGAGAATTGGGTTAACGAGACTACCAATAGTGCTCAAGAAATTGTTCAAGAATTCACCAGATCACAAAACTTAAACGGCGGACTTGCACATAGTTGTTCAGACACTGCAAATGGTAAACAATCTGAAATTGTTTATTCAGAAGCATTTACTGATCCTGAAAACGAGTTAGAAGATCAAGATACATTCATCGAAATGAAGATGGTCGCATTCAAGGCAATTACGACACACTCATCGACCAAACAAATCTTGATACCAACAAAGGCCTAGTTTTAGCACCTGGCGAAGGACAACAACCACTTAGCATTTATCATGATAAAGATGCCGAAGTACTCTCTTTTCCAACAATATATTGTGGACAGAAAAGATTAGAAAACAATGACCGGCAGGTACCTGTATCTTACAGTGACGTTTCAAAATGGGAACTGCGAAGTGTTGATCGAAGAGCCGCAACATGTGTTCCAAATCTCTTTTTGAAACTGAACAAAATACAAAGGAAACAAGTGGTTGATAAAGTCAACTTAGCTGTTCGAAGGAAGAAAAGTGAAGGAAAGAACAGCAAAAGAAGCACGAAACCCTGAAATTGTTGACAAGATAGTTAACTTGAATGAAGGTTACTACATTTTTAGAACACTTCGTAATTCTCCAGCATACCTTTCTTCAAGAAAAAAGGATGTATTTGCTATGATTAGACAATTAGGACTCCCAACATGGTTTATGTCATTATCTTCGGCTGATACTCGCTGGACAGAGTTACTTAAAACTTTAGCTGTCTTAGCTGGTATGCCGTGTTCCGATGAAGACATAGGAAATATGACATGGTCTGACAAAGTCAAACTTGTTCAAAAAGACCCTGTAACAACGTCCAGGTACTTTGACCACAGAGTGCAAGTATTTGTAAACACTGTACTTAAGAGTGAACACTCTCCAATTGGAACGGTTACAGATACATTCCAACGCATTGAATTTCAAAATCGAGGCTCGCCACACACTCACATGATAGTATGGACAGAGAATGCACCAAAATATAATGTGGATTCTGAAGACGACATTGTTCAGTATGTTGACAAATATGTGACTTGTTCCCTGGATGTCGAGGAAGACCTACGAGACTTGGTTCAACTGCAAATTCATAAGCATTCGAAAACATGCAAGAAAGGTGGTAGATCTGTCTGTCGATTTGGCTTTCCCCATCCACCACTTCAAAAAACAATGGTCTTAGAACCACTAGAAAATGATGTTGAGGAGTACAGGAAAAAATACTCAGAAATACATGCTAGAATGAACGAGTTCAAGGACGGATGTGATATGTCATACGAACAATTTCTGAAAGATGTGGTGCGAATGGAAGAATCAGAATATATTAAATGCATACTAAGCTCTCTCAAAGGACCCAAGGTGTTTTTGAAAAGAAAACCATCAGAGATGCGTGTGAATTATTACAATAAAGTTGTGCTTAGCGCATGGAGAGCAAACCTGGACATACAATTTGTACTTGACCCCTATGCCTGTGCAATGTACATTGTTTCCTATATCAGCAAATCACAGCGAGGTATGAGTACTATGCTAGAGCAGGCGTCTAAAGAAGCAACAGAGGGAAATATGGATCTCAAGAGGCAGGTTCGACATATTGGAAACCAGTTCCTTAATTTTGTTGAAATAAGTGCCCAAGAAGCATCATATCTGGTGTTACAGATGCCACTGACACGAGCATCTCGTGAAGTAGTACTCATCAATACATCTCCTCCAGACCAGCGAGTTTTTCTCTTAAAAAATGAAGAACAGTTGGAACAGCTTCCAGATGACTCCACAGACATTGCATCTGACAACATCATCAAGAGGCATGCAAAAAGACAAAAAAAAATCGAAAAATACTGCCTCGCTGATTATGTTTCCGAGTTAGAAGTGAAGTATAGACAAAAGGAACCTACTTTTGAAGTTGAATGCAATGATGATGATAAAGGTCATTTACCCTCATCTGACAATAACGTTGAGACCGACAGTGATACAGAGTTCGGTGATACAAATATTGTGATGAAATTGCGAGGTGGCATAACAATCAGAAAAAGGAGGAACCCAAAGGTAATACGATATGTAAGATACAGCAAGAGCACAAATTCTGAGAACTTCTACAGAGAAAAACTTCTTCTGTTTATGCCATGGAGAGACGAAAACAAAGATCTTAAGGGTGGATACGACACATATGAAGGTCATTACCAAAATAGAAGTGCAGACATTTTACCATTGCTGCAGAAATACGAAGAATGTCGAAGAATTAGATCTAGCTAGGCAACAAGCTGAACAAGACCTTTCCACAGAATTTGACATTTTAGCACCTAACACTGAACAAGTGCAAGCAGAAGATGCTGAGCAATCTACCAGTCAGTCAGAGGACTTTATCCACTTTATTCCCCCGACACAATCCCAGAGCACAGCAGATATTGGTCAAGATCTTGATTTACCTGGTACCTCTGTATCCGTTGAAACAAATTCAGTACTGCTTCCAGATGATGAATACCGGGCTTTGCTCCGATCTCTTAACATTAAACAACGAGAATTTTTCAATCACGTTATACAATGGATTTCTACAAAGACTGACCCACTTTACGCATTCCTCTCGGGAGGAGCGGGTGTTGGAAAATCAGTAGTAATACAAGCTCTCTACCAAACACTACATAGACTTCTAAATTCCAAAGATGGAGATGACCCGGATACTATAAAGATCTTACGAACAGCATTCACAGGAAAGGCAGCTTACAACATAAATGGAGTAACAATAGCCTCTGCTTTCCACAAGAAAATGTTCCAAATACAACAGCATATGTACAGTGATGAGCTAAATACATTTCGAACAACTTACAAAGACCTTGCTGTTATCATTATCGATGAAATCTCCATGGTTGGTAACAAGCTCTTCGCTTTCATGCATGACCGACTGCAAGAACTAACCGGTACAAAACGAGATTTCGGAGGGATAAGTATAATAGCTGTCGGAGACTTCTATCAATTATGTCCTGTAGCAGATTCATGGATCTTCTCTGATTTGTCTGTCGGTCTAGCAAGCAATTTATGGAAAAATCATTTCCAAATATTTGAACTCACCGAAATCATGAGACAAAAAGATGACTTGCCATTTGCTGAGATGTTAAACAGGTTAAGATTCAATCAACTCCTACCAACGGATAAAGAAATTATCACATCTCACACGATTTCTACAACGTCTGCAGACTATCCAAGGAAAGCTCTGCATTTATTCACAGAGAACAAGAAAGTTGATAACTTCAACAGCACATCGATTCAAGATCTGAAAACTATAAAAGTAGACGTCTTCGCCGATACGGATATTATATCCCCCGTGAACATAAACAAAGAGACTAAGATTCACATGGTAGAAGAAATTAATAAGAAAGACAAACTCAGCCAAACTGGAAACCTGCCTAGTGTGCTGAAACTTGCGGTTGACATGACATATGATGTAACAGTCAATGTTGACGTCGATGATGGATTGACAAATGGTGCATCAGCAATTCTGAAACACATAGAGTACAAAGGAACATCTAAGAGACCAGCCATTGTATGGGTTCTTTTTACCGATACAAACATTGGTAGTAAAAGAAGAAAACAATATAAACATCTCTATCATACAGATATTGATCAGCAATGGACACCAGTATTTGAAACGAAACGGACATTTCTTCATAACAAAAAAACTTATCAGAGAATCCAATTTCCACTTGCCCCAGCTGCAGCTAAGACTGTTCACAAAGCGCAAGGCGCCACAGTTGACGAAGTTGTTGTAGATCTAAGCTCCAGTTATAAACCACCACATGTTCATTATGTTGCACTGTCTCGAGTTCGCAAATTAGCAAACTTGCACATTCTTGACTTCAATGAGAAAGCATTGAAAGTGGATGAAAAGGTACATCAAGAAATGGAAAGGCTTTACAAGAATCCACTGTACAGTATTGACAACTCCCAGGTAAAACTACTGTTTAACAATGCTAGATCCCTGCATTTACATATAGACGATATCAAGAGTGATCCAAATGTACAGAATGCAGACTTAATTGGAATTTGTGAGACACGTCTTGTAAATACAGACCGAGCTGATCATTATGAACTGCCAGGGTTTCAAATGTATAGATTAGATGAAGCTCGGCCATCCAACACGACCAGACCATTTCATGGACTAGTCGCATACATAAAGGATGATATAACTGTGAAGAAGATCAATTCTCACATCTATGATAACGTTGAATTTATCTTCATAGATGCACAAATCAAAAGAAATGATGTTCAAGTTATATTCCTCTACAAAACACAAAAACTGTCAGATATACAACTACAACATGTTGTACGCAACAATATCCAGCCATTCATAAATACACAGAAACCGACTTTCTTTCTTGGAGATTTTAATATGAACTTGCTGGAGAAAGATAATACATTTGTACAATTCATGGAACAGGAATTAGCACTTACCCAGTTAATCACTGAACCTACAACTGTAAATGGGACATTACTCGACCACGTCTACACCAATGAGAAGAGTGTGCAGGCTGGCGTAATACCAAGTTATTGGTCTAACCATCGACTTGTATTCTGTGCATTTACATCCGTTCTTTGAAAGTCATCTCTTTATCAGCCAACATATTTCTCAGCAAATCCGACAACAATCACAAATGAAAAGACAACGAATTTCTACACGAAAACAAGAACGAATTAGAGCATATTACAAATTTACTATATGAATTCTAATACATCGATAATTCTAAGCATCTACTCCCTTAATCCATAATCTGACGTCCAATAAAGGAGGGTCCCCGTTCATAGCCAATGACCAAATTAGTGTGATTTGTCACTTTTGAGCATCATATTACAAATATGTCAAATGCAGACAATTTACATCGACTCGAGGCTCCTGGCACAATTCAAGCCAGTCCTCGAGTTACACCCTACCAATGTCCATGGGTGGCCTGCATGGGCATCTCCAAGATGCCTTGACTTTGGCATCACCAAGATGCCTTGAAATGGGAAACGTGAAGAAGAGATAGAGATCACCAGGATGCTCTGACGAGGTGTCGATTCCTGTACTTCATCGTTGTAGTGTCTTCTGACAAGTGAGTACAACCCTTCCGTTCATTCTATTACGTCACCAACATCAGGTAGTTCGCATACATTTCATTGCAATTTTTTTTTTTCGTCTACAGTAATGGTAAGTTATAGCCAGAAAAAAAATTAAAATATAATTATTCCCTTCTCAATCTGTGACATGTCATACATGAATCAGTTGCGAAAAGTGCGACAAGTTCCATAGTCTAAATCAATACATAACAGCATCTATTCCTTGAGAGTTTTCACAAATTTTTTTCTTCAAATTTGGTACACAGGTCGCCATTGCTATCTGTTTATGCAGCATGTGTTTTTAGTCCCATTCAAAAATTTAATATGTATCCTTCTCTCAGATATATGACCCTCGGCTGCTTTCCAACCGGAAAACCTCAACCTGCGATATCCTATGTCTCTATGGGTGTAACAGATGTCCGAGCCCTCCCCATTCAGCTAAGGTTCATGACAGGAACCTGTGTACTACAGTCAAACAAAGTTTGGCCGTGTTCAACCAGTTTGCTGTGGATCCAACCTGCCAGTTGTGCTCCCATATACATATTCTTGTCACGTGCGACATCCTTCAGGACACCAGAGACAAATTCCTTGCCCTGATTTACAAAACTGTGTGGACCGAGTGGCGAGTGCCTCGAAGACCATAGAGACATATCAACGGCTCCAGAGGATATATCTGCCTTTATCATAGACCCTTCATCTCGTCTGAGCGACCCTGGGTGTGTCGCAAATGTGATGGGTGGTCTTAGGCGATACCTGTACACTCTTCATTATCAGAGAACTGAACTCTTGAACGCTCTGTGATGTCATCTGTAACATTTCACTCCAAATGACATTCAACACCTTCCAGCATATTCTACTTTATTTTTTATATCCCTTAATTGACTTTCACTTATAACACTCCCAGCATTGGAGGTCCTCCTAAACACAGAAGGAATCTATGAACTATGGCCACCTATCTCCCTTCATCAATTTCACATTCAAACCTTGTTACCAGACATTTCATCTCGTCGCATTTGCCGACAGGGTGACCGCGACTTTATGATTTCTTAATAAATCTATATTAAACAACAAATTGTTCCTATTTATTTGCTGGGTAACAGCAGACCTACTTTGTGTCTTTGCCATTGCAGAAGTAAATTGCAGTGCGGCAAAGAAGTATCGATGTCCCATGTATTGAAGGTATACGTCCGCCATTCCCCTACTAAAACAGTTCTTTCGAAGACATTCGTCCATGAACTTTCATTAACATGAAACGTTTCATTCTCGGAGAACATTGTTTCACAAAACATTCACATCGCAATGTTAAGGAGGTACGCCCTACGGATTGGTTTAAATTTTAACTGACATAAAATATAAACAGCATAACTGCTTGCGCATATTACTTTCCTCTCATATTTAAAGACGATACCATTTCTTCCCGCCCTTCCCAAAATAATCCCCTGTTTATCAAGTCATTTCCTTGAAAAATAAAGACTAAAGTCATTGTTTAATATACTGTCCCCTTTTCGATCTTTTTCACTCAAATTCAAAATTCTGCAAACAAAATTACAAATCAATGGTTTGTTCTTGGTAACAATGGACAAAAAAATCCTCTTGTTATTAGCTTACAATTATTGGACAATGGTGGGCGCCAAGATCCTTCAGGATCTCTCGTTCATACATATAATAATAATTCTTTATTTCAGAACGAGATGGTCTATAGAATGAACAAATAAATAATTACGTGACCGACAAAAGACAAATCAGTGGTGCGTTACATAGATTTTGAGAGACAGACTAAACGCGATGCCCAAGATAAATCGGAAAGCCGCAAATTTGTAAGCAAGAAGTTGTCTGACGATATAAGTCAGTTATGTAAAGAGTTAATCTGGAGTCGAATAACCTTATTAAAGCTGGGTGCCTCGGATGTTACACATAGGTATCCTATTTGTGAAGGTATCTGTCTACAAGGATACGTCTATAACAAACAATACGCGTTCAAAATGCAAACTGAACATTCGACGATTGCCAGAAACTATTTATAGGGTAGAGTGTCATAGATGCTTCCTCTCTTACATGTATCCGCATTTTCACGTTGGTGGTTGTTGTAAAGTTTTACAATGAAAGTTTGTACTTTCAGATCAAAAGATAGTCAACTTGGGACTGTCGGTAAAGCCGAGAATGAGGGTGGGGATACTTGTAGTATTGAAAAATGCGGGTTTCGCAGTGTTGAAAGTCTCAATAATAACGTCTGATCATGTACCAGCAAGTTGGTGTGCTGATTTGGCATCGCTACAAGGCTTTGATACATGCGGTGAATTAAATTGAGCTACGTTGCATTTCATATAATATACGTCGCATTATATCCTTTGTTTGATGCAGTTAATTCCAATGGTCGAAAGTGGCCATATTTATAGTTGACTGTGCCGGTTAAGATTCACAATTACTATCAAATCGCGGGTAGGTTTACTATTATTGTAAAAATCTATAAGAATTGTGCAGTTTGTTGTCAGTGCGTTTGTTTCGACTCGATAAAAATAGTTTTTGTCAGTTTTGTATTCTGTCTTCGTCCAGAAAATGCTCAAGGGTGTTTAGCCGCACTTTCCCCATCTCCATATGCCGAAGACAAATCCGTATGACAATGGTGAAATATGTGAAGGTCCCTTGCGTGCGTTCTAAAGTGGGTGATATAATTCACAAAGGACTATATTGAAGACAAAGTTCAGCTCTTTAGCCAGATGCTACATCATATAAACAGTCATTCGATGGATTAACCTATCTGCAAAATGTCTTTTTATACTGCATGCATTTTTCCTGGCGGTGTTATGAAATATGATATCCGTGGTCGGAATTTCAAAGATTCTTGCCGTCAAATCTGTACATGACTAATTATGAGAAGGTTGATTTTCGATATATTACTTGTTATGGTGTATTGAGGTGGGGTCACCTATAGTTACCTGAACGTAAACATGATAAATGTAGTCGGAATGACTTCGTGTAATGCCGTCGTGAGGAATATTCAGTCGGTGATTGATTAGATGATTTGACAAGCACGTGACTACTTTGGAGACGATTTCTTGCAAACGAAATCATAATCAACTGGATCAACCCATCGTCTTTCCTAATCTACCAATGTATACATATACGCATTTGATCCTGATTTGCGATGAAGGCTTTCAGGATATATTGGCTCAATGGGTATCCAGTTGTTCTCAATGGATAATAAGAGGATTTCGGTCGAGAATCTATCATGTGTTGGTATTCCATATACGCGTGAGTTATGGTGCCCATACATGCAGAAATTTAAAATCCCTTAAAACACATTTGTGACGTCACTCTATTGTCTCAACGCTCCATTATTTTTAAGGAATGGAGAGTTGCTCGAACATTGCTTTCTACGGAATGGAGAGTTACGTTTGCTGGAACCTGTACCAGTTTTTTCAAGAGAAACACACGCAATACACTATCCAGTACATATACTAATGTTGTGATAACGCACATATACGACATAAGATTACTAAGCTATGTATCTGGTCAGGGGGTTATGCAAATAGGCTCAAAATGACCCCAATATGACAAACTGTACAGTCACGGAGCTTCAGCTCTTCATTTGTTGTCGTTCCGGAGATAGCGCAGAAAGTTTGGTGGTGGTGGTGGTGGGGGGGGGGGGGGGATTATTTTGCCTCCCCCCAGGCCTGGTAGGGTTAATGTCACACTCAAGGTTATTTCAATCACATGGTGACAGCCAGTTCGGTTGGTGGAGGAAGAGTACCCGGAGAGAATCACCGCCCATTAGCAAGTAACTGCTGCAATTTACCAGCGGGCACGAATCCGTGCAGGTTCAGCGGCGTGAGGCTAGCGGCCTCCAGCGATGCACCTTAGACCACTTGACCACAGACGTAGAAGTGGGAATATATTGTCATATTTTACCCCAATCCCTTTTTCGATTTTTTTTTTCACAAGTTCCGTGGACAGTTATAATTCCTCTAGTACACTACCTACCCATGTATTAGACTGGCCCCCACCATAGGAGGATGTGTCTGTGTATGATCTAACAAGACAAAATCGCTATGAAAAATTGTATATTCTATGTGTTGAAGTTCATCCTAAAATAAGCCATTTTTCTGTTTAGGATGATGGACTATATCGCTGAGCCTCGGCGTTCAAGAACAAAGAATAAAGTTGTATAGAATGCTAGAATGGCTGTCCGATAACGATTCTGTATTCGAGTAATTTCTAGATCTGCAAAAGTCCGAAAATAACCACAAAGCCTTCCATAGTGATTTTGCGTATGTACGAGAAATGAGATCCCTAAATTCCTAAAACTTATCACACACCATTCGTAAATAATGATGCAGCTCTCGGTCTCTTTGTCGTGTTGATCCAAATAATTTTCTCGAGCAAGCCATACTATAAACACACAGTTTTGTACCATGGACAAAATCCTTTAACTCTACCTGGCCTGGAGGCCAAAATGCCCCCCCCCCCCCGTACCAAACTTTCTGTGCCATTTCCGGAACGACAAAAAATGGAGAGCTGAAACTCCTTGCCTTTATATTTTATCATATTTGGGTCATTTTTTAGCCTATTTGCATAACCCCCCGAGCAGAGGATCAATAGAAAATTCCAGATGACGGCCAGGTGGGGTACCAGAAAGTGATGTTTTTTGTCATATGTCTACAAAATTTCTGCTTTTCCGCGGTTAAAAGTGGACACAAACTATTTTATTTCACATCACATTAATATTTACTGATTTATCATGCAGTTTTTGCGGAGAAATTGCATAAACAAAAAATTCGGAAAATCTGACCGAAAAAACGATCGAAAAATGCCCACTTGAAAATGACGTCACTGTGACATCATCAAAGCAGCCATCTTGGATTTTTTTACATTTTCTGGTAGAGCTTGACCCAAGGGTATAGTGTGGTAAGTTTCAGGTCCCTACCTCAAGGGGTAAGAAAAATAATTTGGGGAGCCATTTCGCCTCCCCCCCCCAGGCCACAATAGGTCCCAAAAAGCCCAGACCAGATAGGGTTAACGTGAGCAATATGATTTATATTCATCACTCCTGATGAAGGGACCTAAATACAGAGAGCCGAGAAGAATAAATATGAAAGCCGACCAGAAGATAGTCCTGTCTGCATTGGAGCAACAGTAGGTTACTGATTAGTCTGAGCTAGAAAAAGTTGAACCTACAATACTCGTTGATTGGCTGGACCTCACCAAGCAAAACAAGTACTGAGAAACCTAAATTCGCAAGAAGTTCTTGCAAATCTCCAGAGTAAATTCGCCATAGTCCCAGCAGACAAAGTTTCAAATAATATAATATTCATATGTAAATATTACTATTACATGATGCTGGTCAAACATATCATCAAATATGTCTACTTACTCCCAAGCTGCATTTACTCTGGAAGATTTATTTAACAATCACAAAACGTTTCTGAAAGAAAAAGGTATTTGTCTTCCAACCAATCATAACGACATATTAAAAGTATACTGGATTCCCAAGATGCATAAATCACCATACAAAGACTGCTGGTTCTAGAAGCTGCACCACCAAGCTTCTTTCAATCCAGTTGACGAGGCCCCTTTAGGAGGTACAAGCATTTTGGGAACGGTATTGCACCACTATTTCTAAAACTCTGGCGTTGAATGTATGTGGATATTGAAAAACTCAAAATATCTTACGGAACAACTTAATGCTAAAGGTCACATACTGTACAGACATGTAACCACAGCATGGGATTTCTCGACTCTCTATTCTGCAATCCCTCATCAGGACCTTATTGACCGCCTAAGTTCATTAATAGCTGTGTTCAAGAAAACTGCTCGCAGATATATTAGTATCAGTAGCCATAAAGCATTCTTTAGCTTCAGTACATACAAGGGATATCATTCGTGGGATATTTCTCTGTTTATAGAGTTGCTTAAATTTGCTTGAAATATAGGTATTCCAATGGATACTAATTGTGCACCCCTCTTGGCTTATCTATATCTGTTCTCTTATGAATATGGCTATATGCAGGCGCTTTTAAAAACCGATCAATTCAAAGTCCGTTTCCTCTCATTCACCAAACGTAATATAGACGGGCTTCTCGCTGTGGATAATCGCTATATAAATGACACAGTGAAGAATATATATCCACCTTCACTGTATTTGAAGGAAACTACATATAACTCTACTGGCACATCATATTTAAACCTATATCTCTATAAAAATGAAGCGGGCCTTCTCCCTCGTCGAATTTATGGCAAAAAAGATGACTACAATTTCGACATCGTTAACTATCCCTTTCTGGACATTAATATTCCAGTGCGACCTGCATATGGCGTATACATATCTCGCCTAGTAGCATTTGCTAGATCCTGTGTTAAATGTGACGATTTTAATCAACATCACAAGAAATTGTTGCAGAAACTTATAAAACAGGGCGATACCACCAAGCTCCTCCACTCAAAGTTTCTCAAATTTGGCGATACATACTGCATGTTGATAGCAAAATACGAGCGTAGCGTGCAAGATCTATGGCGTTACGTTTAGTAACTTGCGTCTAATTCCGCTTAACCCGGGGCTAGGGGCCGTATGAACCTATGTACTTCAAGATTTTCATGGTGCTCATATGAACAGTCACAATCAAAGCGTGACTGAGATACATCATTCTCTAGATGACTTTACAACGAATATCATATGGATTAAGAATACTGATCAGCGATACGAATTCAATATTTCTGGAACATCATCATGTCTTGTCGGCGTCATTGCAAACTGTTGAACGCTTCTCTCTTGCAGGAAATTAGCCTATGTTTATGTATACTATGATTGTCTTTTTGAATTTGGTGCTAATGCTGTTATATGGACTATGAAAAGGTCTTTGGATTATGAACGCGGATATCCTTTAATGGCCGACGACTGATTTATGAATGACGGACCAGACGCCTGTAATTATAAAAAAATTATTGAGTTTTCAGCGCTAAATGACGCAAGTGTTGCACAAATGCTCACTCAGTTCTTCACTTCGAATAAAATAGGATACTGAGTTTCGTTTGAAAGGTATGACGGGGGACCATGGGGGAGGGGGTGCATAACAGTGTTTGGTAAATTACATTGCCCAATTACACACTGAGATATCGGGACGATTTCGGGTGACGTTGGGGTATTTGCCTTCCACACGGACAATAAACAGTAATGCCCTTACCCACCCCTTAACTTCAGACACCTCCCTCCTCAACCACTATCCGTGGTAAACCCCAGAAATATTCACCACAAGTCATACAACTTGCTGGATGTACCGAGTAATTAATTCGGTTTGTCTAATATCAAGAATTGTTTTTGACAGCGGATCTCCTTGGTGTGCTGGACTATCTCCTCAGTTTAAGTGCTCTGTTCAAATGAGCTCACATTCCTGAGAGCAATGGACAATCAATATTTATATCCCCCCCGCCCCCAAATCCTTTTCACAGCGTAGCCCATGCATCATTCTAGCAAACTAATTTATTCCATCTCCGAATAAAATGGCACATCGACAATTTAATTTAATTTAATGCAATATGGGAGAGGACGCGATGATTTAACATGACCTGGTAAAAACAAACGGTGGATTGGAGTGATATGCAAGAGGTTGGAAAATTAACGACGTCTGTCAACTAAAAAGAAAAGCTTCCCTCGCCGCTTAACATTCAGACCCGAGAATACGATGGATTCTCGGACGTAGCCTTTGTATCTCAGCCGCGCTCTTATTCCAGATGTTCATGTGCAGATTATGAAGTATCCACACGGCCCCTAGCACCGGCTTAAGCGGAAGTAGATACGCCTGCTCGAGAGCTGTGATGATAGATCAGCTCAAAGAAATAACTCCCCTGATGTTAATGGATGAGCATCGAGGACATCTAATGGAATAAACGCCTCAACATTGGGTAAACATGGTAAATGCAAGAATACCCCGAAAAACTAACCTGCAATGCCCGACGTCGTACGGCTTAAATTTCACACCAAAACAATAAATCTACATATTACCGATGTGTAGTAACAACGTACAGCGTTCGTCGTAAGGAGGCACAACGCTACTATAAGCGAGGCCATTAACATGAAGTGGTCAATAGCAATCAACGCACTCCTTACAATATTACGTTTGGGATGTTGCGGCTGGTTCTGGCACGCATCTGTGGAATAGGCGATCTGAAGTGACTTGAGTTGAAAACGCAAATGAAAATGCTATTAGCATTTATAGTATCAGCGGTCATGTCGCTGGATCTGCGGTGAATCTTCACTGGAATGTACTCAATTGGATGAGCAAAATGGAAGGACTTGAGGGGCCACTTACAAACTTTGACTGGACGTCAGGTCTTCAACCGGTAAAGTTCACACATCAATACACCATTTATTCGTAGTTCGCAGGCGGATCACATAAATTCCAGGTGAAATCTTCTTTGCCAACTTGGTGTCCACAATATATATATACATGTATATGGGGACAATGAGTAGAGGCTGCAATTAGCTAAAACCGCTTGATATATGTATCAATCGCAGTGGTAATATGCACACATCTATACAAATTTTGTCAATTCATACCTTCAGATATTTAGATGGTAAAACGACTATATATGGTACAATATATATCAGCAGCTTCTTGATTCCTATGTTTTCAAAAATTCTAACATCACAGGAAAGGTTGTTTTTCTACGATATTCACGTGATATATTCGTTAACCCCACCAAACCGGGGCACTACCAAACTTTTTAGCCTATCTCCGGAACGACAAGAAATGGAAAGCTGACACTCTGTGAGCTTGTAGCTTATCATATTGGGGTTATTTTGAGCCTATTTGTATAACCCCTGAGCAGACTGTGGGAAAATTCTAAATAGCGGCCATTTGGGTACCTGAAAAGTGATGTTTGCGTCATTTTTCTTCAAAATTCCTGCTCTTCTGAGTGGAAAAGTGAGCTATTTTATTTCACAGCAGATTATTTTTTACTAATTTATCATGCAGTTTTTGAGAAGAAATCGCTTGAATGAAACAAAATCGAAAATTCTGATTGAAAACTCTACCAAAATATGTCTATTTTGAAAATGACGTCATTGTTACGTCATCAAAACAACCATCTCGGACTTGTTAACTTTTCTGA
>JAVTVY010050529.1:0-25892 GCA_036873755.1 Hanleya hanleyi
AAAAATAGTAGAAAATTAAAAAAATGCTTGTTAGTGTTCATTCTTTTTTTTCTTTTTTTTTAAATTTAAAAAAAAAAAAAAAAAAAAAAATTCAGCCCCGCCCCCTTTTCACCCGTCCCTCCCCCCTTTCCCCCTTTCCCCCTTTTTTTTCAATAATTTCAAAAAAATTGTAAAAAAAATAGTAGAAAATTAAAAAAATGGTTATTAGTGTTCATTCTTTTTTTTCTTTTTTTTTTAAATTTAAAAAAAAAAATTCAGCCACGCCCCCTTTTCATCGCACCCTCCCCCTCCCCCTTTCCCCTTTTTTTCAATAATTTCAAAAAAATTGTAAAAAAATTTTAAAATTTTTTTTCATAGGGGAGGAGGATGATGGGAGCTGGTGTTAATTTTTTGGTGCTTTTTATAGAAGTTTCCTCTTTCGGAAAAGATGGGGTGGCTCTGAAAAGAGCCTTTTGAAAGTGTTACCACACTTGTTTTAGCAGCGGTATATTCTCTTTATTCCACTCACTTGCTTCCTGCAGACTGGACACTTGATTTTTAAATGTTCCTCACCTGCTTCAACGCAGTGGCACTTGTCCCCTACACAGGTTAGCGTGACCCAACAATCTTTACATATACATAAATGCCCGCACGGCAATAGGGCGTACAGGCTATCTTCGTCTGTACACACGCTGCACTTTGATTTTTTTTCTTCCTTATGTAGTTCTTTTTCCTGTCTTGAAATCTCAGCGTCCATTTGATTCATGTCTTGTCTCATGC
The DNA here is from genome assembly GCA_036873755.1 of Hanleya hanleyi. NCBI lineage: Eukaryota > Metazoa > Mollusca > Polyplacophora > Lepidopleurida > Hanleyidae > Hanleya > Hanleya hanleyi. The sequence continues at coordinate 760 of JAVTVY010050529.1, forward strand.
CGTTAATTTGTTCGTTGAGGCGGGTTACCTCGGCCCAAGAGCATGGTTGTGGTGTTGTTTCGGAAGCTGAAGTCGTTATAATCGGAGTTTCGGAAGCCGACGTCGTTATAATCGGAGTTTGTGAAGCCGTTGTATTTGTTGGAGGTCTATTACTATTTAACCATGCAATTTCTTCTTCCCCATCAGTTATATCGTCATCTTCTTCTTCTATGGCGGGCATGCTGCTGATTTCTTGGTCTTGTTGTTGACTTCGCCTTATCAACCTCGCCTCTTCTTCCATTACATCCCTCCGTAGCTGTTCCAGTTCTTCTTGACTTCGCCGTATGTTGGTTTCGTCTGCAATAACCTGCTGCAAGCTTGTAATTATGGATATTCCACCATCATCTTCACTGGTAACCACCTCTCTGTGTTCTCTAGCATCTCTAGGATCTCTAGGGGGGTGGTGGGTGAACAGTGGTCGTCTTCTTGTACCCATGATTGTATTTGTGAATAAATGTCAACATACTACGCGTTATTTATAGTCTAGACGGCTGGTGGTGGATGGTGGTGGGTGGTGGGTTTAAGATGGCGGCATGTGGATGGTGGTGGGTGGTGGGTTTAAAATGGCGGCTGTGGTTGGTGGTGGGTGGTGGGTTTAAGATGGCGGCCGGTGTCAGTGAGTGCAATATGGTGGTATCTGCTAAAAAAATTTTGCCTGCACACTGTATAGTGCTGTGTTACCATTGCCCAAGGATAAAAATTTCCTAGTTTTCTTTCGATAAACCCGTTACAATTTTCAGGGAAATATTATAAGGCTGTAAGCCATATACTTGACGTATTTTTAGCCAGGAAAACCAATTTATTTCCAGTGTACCGGGTTTTCCATACTACCGTACTATAACGTTAGGCGTGTAAAAATCGATAAATTCATTAAAAATAACGGCTTAGTCTAGCGCTATGCTGCTAAATTTTTTAAATACTACACCATGAGTTGCCTGAGTTCAATTGGAAATAAAATTTATACGTGCACTGACATTTATTGCAAAATCACAGCCGTTTAAAATTGGGAAAGAAACACAAACATATTTTGTTCAGCGTAAATGTAGAAAATAGAATAGAACGATTTCGCCGAGGTCCGCGCCTTACACTATAAATAGCGCGCAGTATTTTTTTCAGTCATTCACAATTAGCCTGAGTGCCCAGTCATGGAGTCACCCCTGGCTGAAATCATGGATATTGACATACCAGACTTCATCACAAATCATGATAATGAAGTACAACTGCTCGGCAACATCATTAATATGGTACATGACGAACCATGGTTGGATGCTATAATGAAAGACTTATTTCCACCTCAAGCCCGGCACTACCCTCCAGCAGCCACACCTCATCTTAGTGACCCCCCAGCCACATCGCAGCTTAGTAACTTCCTAGCAGCCACACCGGATGTTACCCCAATGGAATACCAATGTTTTGACGACATAGACCGCGTGTTAGAAACTATGTTGAAACCACAACAACAAAGCCCCCAAGCTAAAGAAAAAGTAGCAGAAACGGCACAAGAAGAAGAAGAAACCGGAACCGGCACAGATACAGATACAAGTACAGATACAGATACAGAAGAAGGAGAAGATGAGGAGAAGAGGGAGGACTTAAAAACCACAGTACCCGAAAAAAAGAAAGACTCAAGAAAAAAGAGGAAAGACTTAAGAACAAGAAGAAAGAGGACAGTCGCGAGAAAAAACAGGAAAGACGTCAGAAGCCATAGAAAAGACGACAGAAGCCATAGAACAGACCCCAGAAGCAATAGAAATAGGCAAGAGGAGAGAAAAAACAGAAAAGACGCAAGAAAAAACAGAATAAGAGAGAATACAAGAAAAATAAGCCAAAAAGAAAACGAAGACATGATCCACTACGTTTCCGCAATAACAACAACACTGGGATCCAACACAGAACGCCAAGCAGTCTTCTATTTACACTGCGTGCAATGCAGTAACCAATTCGCTAAATTGCCCTGTGGACACCAAGCCTTGTGTGTAGCTTGTATTCATCGACATGCCCAAATACCAACGTGTGCGGATGCTAACAAACCCCTAGTGTGTCAATTAATACCCTTGACATGTCCCGTGTGTACTGAGAGAAGACAACGCCAACAGGCCCTCACAACGATGTAATCGCTTACATATCCAAAAGGTTCTTTTTAGAACCACCCCATTTTTCCGAAAGGGAAAACTTCTATCAAAAAAAGCACAAAAAATTAACACCAGATCCCACACACACATATATATATCCCTGTGCTGGTTCAAATAAATTTCAGTCCGTTATAATTCGGGCTGTAATGTTATAACTTCTATCAAAAGCACAAAATAAAAAAATAAATTTCAGTCCGTTATGATTCGGGCTGTAATATTAATTTTAACATGGCGCACAGGGTTGCCAACGACAAAAACATGTCCCCTCCTTCCCTCTTCCCCTCCTCCCGGGTTCAAAAATAAATTTCAGTCCGTTATCATTCGGGCTGTAATATTAATTACTGGGAGAGAAAAAAAATAAAAAATAAAACCTGTGTTTATAAGAGAGAGATTGGTCCTGACAAGGACCGTTAATATCGGGCAGGGGTTGTTTTTTGGTGATGCAGTTTGCTAATAGAATAAAAAGAGGGATAATGTGGGACCTGTGCTTTGAAATTTGTGCCCAAGTTAGCTCTCTTTCGATTGCTTTTTTGTCCTGAAAAGGACTGTTATGGTTCAATTTGATCACCCTGTTTTCTTCAGGAGGGGAGTTTTCCTGTCTACCTCCCCCTTACATGTCGCTGACTGAGAAGTAAGTATACGGAGTTAAGGTATATTTGTACACACCCTCATCATCTTCGTCATCTGGGCTTCTACTGATAGGCATTTCCTCTAAAAAATTAGCGGGCACTATTGCCTGTTGTTCCTGTTCTTCGTCCTTGGTGGCTTGTAGGAAGTCGGTGATGGACAGATCTTGAAGTGGAAATATTGTCTGTTGTTCCTGTTCTTCGTCCTTGGTGGCTTGTAGGAAGTCGGTGATGGACAGATCTTGAAGTGGAAAATCCACGGGCGCTGGTTGTAGTATAGCGTCCGGTTGGAGTGCTGGCTCTGATGGACGAGGGCTCAGTAGCGGAGGAGAGGCAGGGTACATCGCTTCCTCCATTGTATTCCTCAGTAATTCTAACCACCCCTGCTTGCTAATGGTTCTTGAAGCGTTGATTAATTTCCGCAGATTCTCTGCTGTACCGCCTCCTTGTCCTTCCGTCTCGGCCTCGTTGGTAGTCAGCCTCGCACTCCAACCGGTTAACTCATTCAGCCAGAAATCTTTAATTTCTTTCATCATGGCCCTCTTCGCGCGTCTAGATATTCCTCGTCCCGGGGCCTTGCTTGTAGATATCTTAGCAATAAGTCGTTGACTCATTTTTTTCTTCTTCTCGTCTGGTGATCATATGTCAGTAAAAGGTTTTGGAATGACCCGCATCAAGCTGGCCGCTAGCTTATATAGTGTAAGGCGCGGACCTCAGCGAAATCGCTCTAGCTGTGTCGTCTACAGCTACGCTGAACAAAATATGTTTGTGTTTCTTTCCCAATTTTAAACGGCTGTGATTTTGCAATAAATGTCAGTGCACGTATAAATTTTATTTCCAATTGAACTCAGGCAACTCATGGTGTAGTATTTAAAAAATTTAGCAGCATAGCGTTAGACTAAGCCGTTATTTTTAATACTTTTATCGATTTTTACACGCGTAACGTTATAGTACGGTAGTATGGAAAACCCGGTACACTGGAAATAAATTGGTTTTCCTGGCTAAAAATACGTCAAGTATATGGCTTACAGCCTTATAATATTACCCTGAAAATTGTAACGGGTTTATCGAAGGTAAACTATAGAAAAACTATTAAAAACATAGCCTTTGTTTCAGTGCAGGGCCAACGTGCACAGTTCCGAATCATTTTGGTGCGCTGGGCATGACGCCATCTAGCGGTCGTTACAGGCACTGAGAATGGAATGTCTTGAAAGGGGTCATCTGCTAATAACCAATAGGTCGGTCAAGCATTTTGGAGACGATTTCAATGTTGTCTTCTCTCCCACCTGTGAGCAAAATTCTTAATTGTTTACAGTGCAGGCACAAATGACACGCAGATGTAGCGTCGCAAATGTTCTGAAGTATATTTATCTTGGAGCCAGCCTACAAAAATTGCATTGTAATTTAATTATTTTCTAGAACAGGGTACGCGTACGAATTTTTTTATTACGATGAAATTAGCAAGAATCGGTATATATATATTTTGCCTGGACGGTGTTTTGTCATTCACCATTATGGCAGCGCACGGAAAGGAGCTCGCCTTCTTCCAACTGACGTCTGACGTGATTCTCATCGTCTATGACCATGAACTGCAGCTCATCGAAGAACATCCCCGAGAGGTAAAGCTATGTTTAAGCCTAGCAGGCTGGACTCTATTGACACGGTTGTTACAGGGAAAGGAGCCCGAAGTCGATTTCCTGCACGTGGGAGTCGGTGTTTACCTGCGAAGTGGTAGAGATGATTCTTTTTTTCCCCGGTTAGAACAGTGTGGGGGTGCCGCTATTCTACTCCGGCCGGCATTATGGCAGGCGCTGAAAGCTATTATCACCGACGTCCACGACGTACTCTACCCCCAGGCGCGCTCTCTAGCTACCCGCACTCTTACACCGGACTGTACCCTATTGTTGTACCTCCAACGCGTGGAGCTCATCGATGACGATAGTCGCTGTTGGTGTACGTCTGAACCCGCGCGTGTCTCTTTATCCCCGGAAGGCTGGATTACCTTGAAACGTGTGTTATGCGGTAACCTCGACGGGGATAGCATTCACCTGTGTGACGATGTCTACATTTTCCGCGGTCCCTATTTTGCTCGACTCCTCTGTCTCAAGCGAGGTGGTTTTACTCTGGACCCCGATCTATGGACGGCTTTGCAACAAGTAGTCCCCATGGTCGATGAAGTACTCTCTCCACAGGAGCAGCTCCTCACAGAATAGTACCTGACACTATAAATACCAGGGGTGAGACAGAGTGTGTGTAATTCACCGTTCGACATTTAGAGCAAGCATGTCACCCGTCCTACGAGCCATCCTACCCCTTACACCCCAGGCGGGGTTACACGTCTATGAAGATAAAGTCACCCTGGTGGAAGACTGTGGAGCTATTTGCTGGGCGCCCGCTGAGACTCTATCGAATACGGTGACGCTACAGCGTGACGGCTGGACTAAATTTAAACGGGTGTTGAACGGTGAGCTCAACGGACACCTCATCCACATGGACAATGCCATCTACGTATACCGTACCTCCCTCTTCGCACGCCTGGGCCGCTACCAAGACCCTACGCGAGGCTTCATCCTAGGCCCCTCTCTGTGGTCAGCCTTGGAGAAAGTAGTGCCTATTGTGGACCAGCTGTTTACACCGGACGAACGATCACCAGACGAATTGGCGTGGGCTCGTGCTATGGAAGACGCGCTGGCTGAACCCCATGAAAAAAAACAACATGAATCCGATACAACCTCGGAAGACGAAAGTACTATATCTATAGGATGCACAGAGGCTAGAGTGACAGTGTCACCTGATGAAGCGAACACACATGACGGAGACCCAGAGGCGCCCCGATGAGGGGTAAGAAGACCGTAATGAAGCGGTCCCGAAAGGGAAAAAAGGAGTCAGCATCTACAGTGAACAAGGTGTTAACCGATTTGTATTACAACCCTACCAGTCCAGCCGCGTATAGCGCTGTGGGAGCGCTCGCTCGAGCTGCCCATTCTCAAGGCATCAGTCGAACTGAAGTTCGAGACTGGTTAAAAACCCAAGACACTTATAGTTTACATCAAGCAGCCCGACGACATTTTCGCCGTAACCGAGTCATCGTAGGAGGTATAGACGCGCAATGGCAGGCTGATTTAGTGGATATGAGTCGATTTGCACCTCACAATGATGGACATCGGTACATATTGACCTGTATCGATATTTTATCCAAGTATGCCTGGGTACTATCCATTCGCACCAAAACAGGAGAGAATCTAGTACGAGCGTTCCAGCAGATTTTCAAGACGGGACGCAAACCTCTTTATTTGCAAACGGATGAAGGCACAGAATTTCTCAACCGACCCTTTCAAGCCTTTCTTAAGAAACAGAAGGTATTTTTCTTCCATACGTACAACGAGACCAAAGCTTCTGTGGTGGAACGATTCAATCGTACCTTCAAAGGACGAATGTACAAGTATTTTACCGCCCAAAACACCCGACGGTACATCGATGTACTACCTCAACTGGTGCAAGGGTACAATCGAGCCTATCATCGCAGCATCCAGCGAGCTCCCCGCGATGTGACAGAACGCAACGAACATCAAGTGCGTGCTACGCTGTACTCATCCAGTCCACCTCTACCACTCACGGCACCCCGTTACAAACGTGGAGATGTGGTACGGATCAGTAAAGTGAAAGGCCAATTTGAGAAAAGTTACTTGCCCAACTGGAGTGACGAGCACTTTGTCATCGTTCGCCATAAACCTCGACAGCCACGCGTCTATCAACTGGAAGATCTACAAGGAGAAACACTGCAAGGCACGTTTTACGAGGCAGAATTACAACCCATAGTGAAAACACCGAAAGACTACTACACGGTGGAAAAAAATTTGAAAACGGAACGTCGACGTGGCATCCCCTATCATTTCGTCAAATGGCAAGGGTGGCCTCGTTCGTTTAATTCCTGGGTGTCAGGCCGTGACATGAAACGCCTATAAATTCTAACCCCTATCACCACCAGCCTTCAGTGTAGTATTGTACCATGGATAGTACACATCTACCCTTACTGTTACGAACTCGAAAAGCACAAGTCGGTACTGTAGTGTGTCTAGTAGTGCTTGTGGGTACGTTATTTACAGGCGTGTTCTACGATTTGTCGTACGTGATATCCTGTTTGAGCACCCTGCGTTCCACATCTGTCATCCACCACTTCGACCACCACCACCACTACGACGCTGCCTACGCCATCCAAGACGTCAAGGTACCGCCACGTATCAACCCAGACACCCACGTCTACCACGCCGTCTACTCACACACCGTCTACTCCATCCACCACGTCACCTGACCGCCACATCCCCACATCCAGCCACCCACGACCACGCCCCGTACTACCACTCCACGTGATCCTCCGTCATCCCTGAGAAGCGACGATCCTTCCACCCCATCACCATCACCTAGTACACCCACCACCACCCACACCACGACGCTAAAAATATTTACAGTGGACTCCCGTGAATCACGTTTACCACGGCAACGGTACCCGTTCTACTACGATCCCCGGTGGAATCCACGAGAACGGAGGTGGGCCTCTGAAGGCCGAGCGCAAATCACCAAATAAAAAAAAAAAAAAAAACTATGGATCCTCGGTGGCAGCATCCTTTCACGTGTCTCATCGCTGGACCGACAGGGTCGGGAAAAACACACTTCGTTCAACGTCTCATCCAACACGGGTCAGCCCTCATTTCACCCCCTCTAGCTCGCATCCTGTGGTGTTATGGAGCTTGGCAACCCGCGTACGAGGAACTGGCACGTGTCCCGGGACTCACCTTAGTGGAAGGCTTACCCCCTGAGGATACACCCAAAGACACCTTGGTGGTGGTGGACGATCTCATGACGGAAACGGACAGTCGAATCACCCGTCTCTTTACCAAAGGAAGCCATCATCGTCGGTTGAGCATCATCTACATCGTGCAGAATCTCTTCAGTAAGAACAAAGAGCACAGGAACATTAGTTTGAATGCTCAGTATGTGGTGTTATTCAAAAACCCCAGAGACGCTTCCCAAATTACGCACCTGGCCCAACAGATGTACCCTAAAAACACGGCCTTTGTACGAGAAGCCTTTGAAGATGCTACCCAACCAGCTCACGGGTATCTACTCATCGACTTGAAACAAGACACGCCCTCCACCCTTCGATTGCGTACCCTCATTTTTCCCGGCGAGGTGCAGACGGTGTACACACCCAAATAAAAGAAGACAACCCACTCTAGCCGTCACTCATCATGTCTGCACGGATACGCAAGCACGCGCCAGCCCTGCGCGTATTACGCAGCGCGCCACCGGAGGTGGGCCGGGCCCTGGTGCGCGGGGCGGATGCCGACTTGGTACGGTGTTTGTGTGAAGTGGCGCATAATGTGTTAAAAGGCAATGTTCCACTCAGTCCTCTGCAGAAAGGGAAATTGCAACGGCACAAGGCGGGTCTCCGAACGTTGGTGAAGAAGACGGGCAGTGTCAAGAAAAAGAAACAGGTGTTACAGCGAGGTGGATTTCTCGGCGCACTCCTCGCACCCTTAGCCGCTACTGTACTGGGACCGTTACTAGGCTCCATCTTGGGACGCTAACGTCATGGAACATACGAAAAAAATGATGCTGGTCGAACCTCGACTGTTACAGAGTTTGCAATCACCCTATCCCGTGCCTGCCACAGTGCAACAACTCCAGTCTCTGGATGAAGAGATGAATAGTATACTCCAACGTCGACTACCCGATCACGAGAAAATTCAACTCTACCATCATACGCTGAACCAGTACCAGACGTTTATGGATCAATATAGAGGGAGTAGTAGTAGTAGTACACCACAACTACCCACAACGCCCACACTCACACCTCCATCACTACCCTCACCTGAGCTGGAAGAGGAAGTGTTGACCAGTGTGCCTAAAGCCTTCAAGACCAAGGCACGTTTATTGTTGGACCGGGTGAAACAGAATTCCGATATGGGTTGGAACGCTGAAGGAAAACTGCTGATTCGAAACAAAGTGGTGCCGGGGTCTCATATGACCGATTTGATCAACGATATGGTACGTTCTCGCAAACACTCTAATCCACCGGGCTGGGAAGTCTTTGCTCAGGAATTAAAAGACATACACACCCCTCAAGAATTGGTAGGGAATCCTAACCGTTGGGCCGTTATGCAGCAATCGAACCGACACCAACCATCACCTCCACCTCTACCCTCCTCCTCCTCTTCTTGGACCTCCATGTCACCGACCAAAATACCACAACGACGACAGGGACGTACCTCATCTAAGTCACCGCGACGATCACAACGCCGAGGTAAGGCGCCCAAGGCCTGGGGACCCTACTGGGAACCCTACTAAGGAGGGCAACCCCTATAAAAACACGGTGCAGAAGCCAGAAAGCTCAGTCATGTTTTACCTGACGTTGCCCAGTAATAGTTCACTCGATGTGTTTCCTGACAACACCTTGGCCAAGTATGTCACTCAATTACCACAACCGTTACATTTACCTGGACGGTGGGAATGTGGACTGGTGGATATTCAATACCCTTACTCATGGTACAACGTACAAGACCAAGAAGTATGGTACGAAGTGACCTACGAAGGTAAAGTCTCCAAACTGACTCTCCCCGAAGGCCAATACGACACGGGCCAGAAGTTCAAAGAGGGTCTGATGACCTTGTTGGAGTACAAGGCTCTACGGGAGAGCACGAATAATGCAAGACCCCTGAAAGCCTATCCCTTCAAGAAACACGTGATCTTCGATGTGAACGCACACAACGACAAGAGCAGTATCATGCTGAGCCCTAACGTGGCTGTGAAACTCAGTCCTACACTACAGCAAATGTTAAGGCTGCCTCAGAGCGTCTACACGGGTCCCACCATCGACAACGGTAACGTTGTGATGGATATGAAAGTAGGTATGTACGGACTCTACGTCTACTCGGACGTAGTGGACAGCCATATTGTGGGTGATGTGAACACACCTCTGTTACGGGTGGTGCCCATTAGCAAGACGTATGGCAATCAAGTCAACCAGAGTTTCAACCATATACTCTACCTGCCCGTACGACATACCGATATCAACACGATCACGGTGGATATAAGAGATGACACGGGACGTCCGATCGCATTCGAACGAGGAAAAGTGGTGCTGACACTTCATTTCCGACAAGCCCGCTCTCCTCACTTCGTATAATGTACGTGCCTTACCAGTGCCATACGCCCAGCTATGCCGACTACTACAAGAAACAAACGGGGGGAGGCTTGCCCGTCTTTAGCGGTGCACGCATGCAACGAGGTCACGGGTTGGGGAACATACTGGGCAGCATTGTGAAAACGTTTTTACCCTTGGTCACACGGGGTGTGAAAGCGGTGGGAAAACAAGCGGTACGCAGTGGATTGCGCGTGGCCGGTGATGTGATGGGAGGCACAGCACCCCGACAAGCCTTCAAACGACGGGCTAAAGAAGCCGGCGGCGTCTTGATCGCCAAAGCCCTTAAAAGACAAACTCCGACACAGCGAAGAGTCATTCGACGTCCAACACGCCGACGACGCACACACCAGAGGACTCAGACCAGGACGAAGAAGAAGAAGAGGAGTAGTAGTAGGAGAGACATCTTCGCATAATGGCATTCATTCACTCCGAGTCGTGTCCGTCTACCAACAGTGAATTGGATTTGTGGACTATTCCACTCACCCAAACCAGTGTAGCCGAAGGACGTTGGGTAGAACATCGACCCCTGGCTAGCCTGACGGGGACGGGACCTGTGGAATTTACCATTGAAAACAAAGATACGGCCTACCTGGATTTAGCCCTACTTGTACGTGAAAGCCAAAATAGTGGACGCAGCCGGGGCCGACCTAGCGGCCGATGCGGTAGTAGGCCCGGTGAATCTTTGGCTGCACTCCTTGTTCCAACAGGTGGATATGAGTCTGAGCGATAAACTCATCAGTACGTCCACCAATACGTACCCGTACCGAGCCTACATGGAGACGCTGTTGTCGTACGGTACAGATGCCAAAAAATCACACTTACAAGCTCAGCTGTACTTCAAGGATACACCCGGAACCATGAACAGCCTGCTCGGTGCCAATAATGGGTTCGTCACACGCAAAAGAATGGCAGCCAAAAGCAAGTCCATCGATATGATGGGACGACTGCACGCCGATCTGTTCCTGCAAGACCGATACATGATGAACGGTGTATCCATCAAGATCAAGTTGATCCGTTCCTTACCCGCGTTCGCCTTAATGGGCGGTGGAGTCGGGGGTGTCAATTACAACATCATCATTGAAGATGCAGCCCTGTTTGTCCGTACGGTAGATTTGCAACAGGGCGTGTTGCTGAGTCACATGGAAGCCTTATCGAAAAAACCAGCCCTGTACCCCATCCGACGCGTACAGACCAAGGTGTTCTCTGTGCCATCAGGTCCGATGATGGCCAACCGTGAAAATTTATTTCTAGGGGATCTTCCTAAACGTCTTACCCTGGCGTGTGTGACCAACACCGCTTTCAATGGACAGATGACTGAGAATCCGTTCAACTTTGAACATTTCAACATCAACTTTGTGGCACTGCACGTGGCCGGCCATCAAATTCCAGCCCGTCCATTACAACCGGACTTTACTAACGGAAACTATGTGCGGACCTACCTGAACCTGTTTACAGCCACAGGACAAAACAACCAGGACGAAGGCAATACCATCAGTCGACAAGAATTTAGCCATGGGTACACATTGTTCGCCTTCGACCTCACCCCCACCTTGGAACACGATCATCAACTGGCTTTGCTGAAGAAAGGAAACCTACGGTTGGAACTGCGTTTCGCCGTCCCTCTAGCCTACACCATTAACGTGATTTGCTACGCCGAGTTTGATAACGTCATCAGCGTGGATCAGCAAAGAAACGTGCTGTGTGACTACGCCAGCTAGAGTCATCATCATGGATACAGAGCAGCTGATAGGCATACTCCAGCGAGATCCGAAGATCCCCTTTCGAGGTGTGTTTCCACGCAATGTGTTTCCCACCCACTCCACCACCCCAGCAGCCTACATCCTGAATACAGACCCGAGGAGTCGACCCGGTGAACATTGGGTAGCTGTGTACGTGGACACCCTAGGCCAAGGCGAATACTTTGATTCCTACGGACTTGCACCCCTACATGCCGATTTGGTGAAATTCATGGACGTCTCTACTACAAAGTGGCGTTGGAATACTCAAAGATTACAAGGACCCTTGAGTAGTGTGTGCGGACAGTACTGTGTGTTTTATCTCACTCACCGGAGTAGAGGACATTCTATGCCCACCATCGTACACATGTTTGATGATTATTGTCAAGCCGAAGACCGTGATGTCCTCGTCTATGACTGGACGGCCTCTCGTTTTAATGTGCATGCTCCATTTCTCTGGTTAACTTAAATGTACTGCGCGCAGGCCACTTGTTTATTATCACGTTATTGTTATGACGTTGTTGTTCTGACGTTCATTGATGTTGAATAAAAAATTGATGAAAAAACACAAAAAATGATGGGTTTTGACTTTTTTTTTTATTTAAGTCAACAAGAAGGTATAGAATACAGGGTACAAATAGAATACAGGGTACAAATAGTAGGGTTAAGGTACAAAAATTCTGTCAGGAGTAGGATTCGAACCTACGCCAGCTCTTCGCCGACCAGCACTTAATACCGGCGCCTTAGACCACTCGGCCATCCTGACTTTTACATTTGTGTATCAACAGTTATAGTTCGACATTGTTCACAAGTCCAAGTAAGTGGTGCTCACACCATCGGCCAACACTTTTCGTTTCGGGTAAAAGAAAGTAAAGGCGTCTCGTTGCTGAATGTACGTCCGCATCTGGTGGTCCACCACCCGAAATCCTCGGTTAGTACCACTCGCACTGGCCTGGCTTTGCAGCACGTTCAAGTACAAGGCTTTGTCGATGTTGGGATCGCGCCGGCTCACCCCTTTGCAGCTAAACTTATTTTCGTCTCCTCCGTAACAGTAATACGTCTTGGAGGAGAGACCAATCATAGCATCCCCACTCCACTCCAGCTTGAAGAGGCCCGGCGTACGCTTATCGTACTGGTAATGGTCACGTCGAGGTAGCCACTGGTCCTGTTCCGCTTCATACTGGGTACGTAACTCCGGTTTCACCAGGGACTCCCAATCCGCATTAGAGACGGCCATGTAGGCCGAGTCGGTATCCATCTCCATGAGTTGCCAGTCTGATGGATTAAAATACACACCCATGAAATCATAGAGAAACTGCAGCATCCTCAGCTTGGCCACCTGATATACCATACATCCAATCTGCAGGGGTAGGTTGTAACGGATAGTCTTCTTGGCTGAAGTGACTTCATAGGTGTCGTCATCGATGACCTCCACGGATCGAAACAGAGGAGAATTCACTTTTTGCGGGCTTGGGCAGTAGTACAAATGTTCACGTTGACGTGCTTATCCTGGTTCGTAACTGTTTTTCCGTAATAACCATTGCCAGTCAACTTCCAACATTCACCGATGATGGCCTCATTCGGGTATTCATCACCTTGACGACGGGCCGACGTCACCATGTCGGCATTCTCCGCAAAACAAGCGTCAGGTACGTACTGCATCACTTGATATATTTGGGTAATTTCCAAACCGTGGTTCATGTACCACTGCAGTAAGGGTGTGCCCAGCAAGATTTTCTCGGCCCACATACTACCAATCAACATGCGTCGAGGTTGAGGCAAACACTCGTGTTGCTCCGCATAGGTCCTCATGGTGTCCCCAATATCAGCCCGACCCACCAGCGTGTTCTTAAAAATGGGAGGGCACTGGGCGAAGAGAGGCTTGAGAGTGTCGGGAACATGCAAATCACATTCGACAAAGCCGTAGAGGTCCCCCGAACGAATGGCGTCCAACATCTGTGGCAGACTCAGAAGTCGCCGACGACTCAAGGGTAAATGCGTTTTAGGAACGTCGGGCGCAGCGCAGGGTTTTGCACATCGTGCAAATTCATTACCCCACATTCCAACCCAGACAGCATCTTCTCTCATTATTAATCACCGTTCGCCACCACTTCTTCCCGTAATTCTTGCGGTGTTTTTCCACGTCGCTCGTTGAAGCGTCCAGCGCTGAAATGGCATTCGTGGCCGTGCCAATAGCAACCGTAAAATTGGAATACGGTGGGTGTGCTACCCACCAGGGCAAACCCATCGACGGGAAGTCGACAATCTCCTATGCGCTTCTCTGTGGCGTTGGTCTGGTGTCGTATATAAATCGCCCGTCGATAGGCTTCCCAATCCAACCACTGATCAGCCAGATGCTTGTAGGGTGTACGTTGCGGTGTAAAATGCCGATCTTCCGCCAACCAACGTGTATAATGGCCACTGAGCATAGGTTGGGCCAGCGACCACAGGTACAAGGCATTCGCATCGAAACCGATGATCTTAGCACAGGGTTTTCCACTGGGGAGAGTAGTGACGTCCTTCTCGTGATAACGGTGAAAAATAAGACTCGGGCCGCCCACAATGTTCTGCTTTAGACAATCATGCATGTCTGCATCTTTTTGCTGTATCAGCGAGAAGTACGTAGCACACTCTTGAAAAAGATGGCGAAGCGCCAGACCTGGTAAACTCAAGCACTCCTTGAAGATGTCGACGTGCATTTGGCGACGAAAGAGTTGCACCATTTTCTCGGCCGCTTCCAGGAAAGGAACCACATCTAGGTTATTATACCATATCAGGAAATCTCGCAAGGTCTGCATATGTTCATCGTTCCATACCTGCTGTAGTTCCCGGTACGTGTCTTCCGGACATTCCACTTGTTTCAAATCATCAAAGAAGGCGTGCCGGGATGGTAACTGTGTTTCCTGCAAACGGTCGAGCGATGATATATACGTGTAAGGGAACCTCCCTTTGGTTTGTGCACAGTTATAGGCCTTGACCCACTGATCATAGCTACAATTAGGAGCTAAATAGTTCCGTACATCCAGGAAATGCAGTGATGTGGTAGTGAGGACCATATGATTATTGATCTTTTTGATCACGGACTTGAGGGTATTCGACTGGGCCAAGTAGGGGTAAAGAAATTCTTTCACCATGTTCAAATCATAACGTCCCGAATTGAAACCTAGCACCGGTAACTGACCTAGATATTGTAGGAAGCACACTTTCAATTTCTCCGCATACGGTTTCGGTAAAGGCACATCCTGCGACTGCAGGGGCTGCGACTGCAGGGGCTCGGGCTCCGACTCGGACTCGGACTCTTCATCGTCACTAAACGCTACACCCGGTATAGGAATCCGATCGGCCAGCTGGTCCAGTACGTCCTGGAACTTGGACACCAATAGTTCTGTACTAGCCGCACTGACTTGCTCTAAATACTCCATCATGCGGGTGATCAACTCATGGGATTCCCCCGTGGACACGAAACACACCGGAGCAGCGTCATAGCCAGGTACGTTGCTGGAAATACTGACACTCAGAGGAATATGGCGCTGCGTCCACCGCGTTTTCGCTGAAAACATGTCCATGGGCTCCAACAGGGCCTCAAAATCGTAACACGCCCGGTAGGGAAAATAACGATCCGCCTCCGGTATCATCACACCCTCGTCGGCCAGTTCCTGGAAAATAGTAGGCGTATTATGATACACTCCACCCGGATATACTCGCTTGACACTGTTGTCACAGATTTTCTCGTGGCGATGTAAGTCGTAAGACTTTTTAAACACACGATGGCATTGGGCACAACTGAAAGACTGAGCGTACTGGCTCATATTGTAGATCAGCGAAAAATGACTCACGCCATTGTCGTCGAACACATTGACTTTCATCGTAGCAGCATAGCGTTCTGTTGAACGACGAACCAATTCAGCCACAAATGTATCCTCCTCGCATCGTAATCGGTATACAAAGATATTGATGTTGAACAGTGTTTCCACGTCATCCAAATTCTTGAACGGCACTCCACGGAAGTGCCGCTTATCCAAGTCTTGCTGGTGTAAATACTGTTCCCAATAGTCATTGGCCACTCTGTCAGAAGCCCGGGGGTTACACTCATCCACATGCACGACCAAACACCGAAACAGACATTTCCGGTCTTTGTAGGGCCCATTTGCCCCTGCTGTTAATGCATACAGGCCTTTTCGACGAAGCAACCACGGGGGTAGTAGTACAGGAGCACCGATAGGATGATCTCTCATTTTCGTGACGAAAAATGTGACGTTGGTCACCATTTCCACATGCCATTGGGTATTGGGGCGTTGCAACCGGGCCCATTCCAATGGATCCAACGTAGTCAGTTGGTCGATGAGTGGCTGCAGAGAAATCGCATCCGTCACCGTGAACGGCTGATCAAACACATAGGTATTATTGCTGGGATAATAATACCGCACCTGATCCGTCTCCTTGTGCCGTAAAATGTACCCGAATGTCATATTCAACTTGAACGCTGTCACCTGATCTGCGAAAATGTTCTCGGCATAGGTAGACAGATACGTGAGGTCCTGCAGCCGAAAGTTATACAAGTCCAATAGACGACGGTCACGGTGAAAACAATGGCGTATAGTAGCCCAGTGACGTTGATAAATGTCCCTGACACGCTCGTCTTCAGGCAAGACTTCAACCGGAGGTGCTGCTGGGTCCCAGGGAAAATCTTCTCCACGTCTCATGCTTTTCGTCTCATACAAGCGGATAGGCAAGCAGACAGACAGGCAAGGCTGGCAGGCGGGTCAGGTCAGGTAAGTCAGAGTCAGATTGCAATGAATACACCCCTACCCTAAAAATGGACTCCTTTTATACGTTTTTCTACAATCCGCCATCTTAAACCCACCACCACCATCCACCCACCAGCCGCCATCATAAACCCACCACCACCATCCACCCACCAGCCGCCATCTTAAACCCACCACCACCATCCACCCACCAGCCGCCATCTTAAACCCACCACCACCATCCACCCACCAGCCGCCATGTTAAACCCACCACCACCATCCACCCACCAGCCACCATCTTAAACCCACCACCACCATCCACCCACCAGCCGCCATCTTAAACCCACCACCACCATCCACCCACCGGCCCGCCATCTTAAACCCCACCACCACCATCCACCTCCAGCCGCCATCTTAAACCCACCACACACTATCCACACCAGCCGCCATCTTAAACCCACCACCACCATCCACCCACCAGCCGCCATCGCCGGCCACACCACCATCCACCAGCCGCCATCTTAAACCCACCACCACCATCCACCCATCCACCAAACACACCACGTGACATCAATACTCGCTTCTGATTGGATGAAACATGACGTCACAAAGGTCATATGCAAATTTCTGAGGTCAAGTTAACTTTAAAGACGCTTTGTATACTACTAGTGCCAAGAGGGCCTATTGGTTTAAGATGCAGAGGGAAATTTTGAATATGCAGGTTGATAATACAAGGTAATTTTGAAAAGAAATGAGAAAGGTAGGGGTGGGAAATGAACGAAATAAAGGAAATTATAGCGGACGATGGAACTGTTTGTGATGAACCAGAAGTGGTGCTGAATAGATGTAGAGGTGAATTTGAAGGGCTTTTAAATTGTAATAAGAATACCACAGATATTTTGCAAGACTGTGATAAATTTTGTGAAATTAAGAAATCTGGAAAATTCGAAATGCATGACGATGTTATTAGTATAGATGAAGTTTATTCAGTTTACAGGGTACAAATAGAATACAGGGTACAAATAGTAGGGTTAAGGTACAAAAAAATTCTGTCAGGAGTAGGATTCGAACCTACGCCAGCTCTTCGCCGACCAGCACTTACACACCGGCGCCTTAGACCACTCGGCCATCCTGACTTTTACATTTGTGTATCAACAGTTATAGTTCGACATTGTTCACAAGTCCAAGTAAGTGGTGCTCACACCATCGGCCAACACTTTTCGTTTCGGGTAAAAGAAAGTAAAGGCGTCTCGTTGCTGAATGTACGTCCGCATCTGGTGGTCCACCACTCGAAATCCTCGGTTAGTACCACTCGCACTGGCCTGGCTTTGCAGCACGTTCAAGTACAAGGCTTTGTCGATGTTGGGATCGCGCCGGCTCACCCCTTTGCAGCTAAACTTATTTTCGTCTCCGTCTCCTCCGTAACAGTAATACGTTTTGGAGGAGAGACCAATCATAGCATCCCCACTCCACTCCAGCTTGAACAGGCCCGGCGTACGCTTATCGTACTGGTAATGGTCACGTCGAGGTAGCCACTGGTCCCGTTCCGCTTCATACTGGGTACGTAACTCCGGTTTCACCAGGGACTCCCAATCCGCATTAGAGACGGCCATGTAGGCCGAGTCGGTATCCATCTCCATGAGTTGCCAGTCTGATGGATTAAAATAGACACCCATAAAATCATAGAGAAACTGCAGCATCCTCAGCTTGGCCACCTGATATACCATACATCCAATCTGCAGGGGTAGGTTGTAACGGATAGTCTTCTTGGCTGAAGTGACTTTATAGGTGTCGTCATCGATGACCTCCACGGATCGAAACAGAGGAGAATTCACTTTTTTGCGGGCTTGGGCAATAGTACAAATGTTCACGTTGACGTGCTTATCCTGGTTCGTAACTGTTTTCCGTAATAACCATTGCCAGTCAACTTCCAACATTCACCGATGATGGCCTCACTCGGGTATTCATCACCTTGACGACGGGCCGACGTCACGATGTCGGCATTCTCCGCAAAACAAGCGTCAGGTACGTACTGTATCACTTGGTATATTTGAGTAATTTCCAAACCGTGGTTCATGTACCACTGCAGTAAGGGGGTGCCCAGCAAGATTTTCTCGGCCCACATACTACCAATCAACATGCGTCGAGGTTGAGGCAAACACTCGTGTTGCTCCGCATAGGTCCTCATGGTGTCCCCAATATCAGCCCGACCCACCAGCGTGTTCTTAAAGATGGGAGGGCACTGGGCGAAGAGAGGCTTGAGAGTGTCGGGAACATGCAAATCACATTCGACAAAGCCGTAGAGCTGCCCCGAACGAATGGCGTCCAACATCTGTGGCAGACTCAGAAGTCGCCGACGACTCAAGGGGTACTCGCGCTCTTTTAGGAAACGTCGTAAATGGGGCAGGGCCTGGCACATCGTGTGAAATTCACACTCCCACATTCCAATCAGATGGTATCCTCTCTCTTTCACATAATCACCGTTCGCCACCACTTCTTCCCGTAATTCTTGCGGTGTTTTTCCACGTCGCTCGTTGAAGCATCCAGCGCTGAAATGGCATTCGTGGCCGTGCCAATAGCAACCGTAAAATTGGAATACGGTGGGTGTGCTACCCACCAGGGCAAACCCATCGACGGGAAGTCGACGATCTCCTATGCGCTTCTCTGTGGCGTTGGTCTGGTGTCGTATATAAATCGCCCGTCGATAGGCTTCCCAATCCAACCACTGATCAGCCAGATGCTTGTAGGGTGTACGTTGCGGTGTAAAATGCCGATCTTCCGCCAACCAACGTGTATAATGGCCACTGGGCATAGGTTGGGCCAGCGACCACAGGTACAAGGCATTCGCATCGAAACCGATGATCTTAGCACAGGGTTTTCCACTGGGGAGAGTAGTGACGTCCTTCTCGTGATAACGGTGAAAAAGAAGACTCGGGCCGCCCACAATGTTCTGCTTTAGACAATCATGCATGTCTGCATCTTTTTGCTGTATCAGCGAGAAGTACGTAGCACACTCTTGAAAAAGATGGCGAAGCGCCAGACCCGGTAAACTCAAGCACTCCTTGAAGATGTCGACGTGCATTTGGCCGCTTCCAGGACAGGAACCACATCTAGGTTATTATACCATATCAGGAAATCTCGCAAGGTCTGCATATGTTCATCGTTCCATACCTGCTGTAGTTCCCGGTACGTGTCTTCAGGACATTCCACTTGCTTCAAATCATCAAAGAAGGCGTGCCGGGGTGGCAACTGTGTTTCCTGCAAACGGTCGAGCGATGATATATACGTGTAAGGGAACCTCCCTTTGGTTTGTGCACAGTTATAGGCCTTGACCCACTGATCATAGCTACAATTAGGAGCTAAGTAGTTCCGTACATCCAGGAAATGCAGTGATGTGGTAGTGAGGGCCATATGATTATTGATCTTCTTGATCACGGACTTGAGGGTATTCGACTGGGCCAAGTAGGGGTAAAGAAATTCTTTCACCATGTTCAAATCATAACGTCCCGAATTGAAACCTAGCACCGGTAACTGACCTAGATATTGTAGGAAGCGCACTTTCAATTTCTCCGCATACGGTTTCGGTAAAGGCACATCCTGCGACTGCAGGGGCTGCGGCTCGGGCTCCGACTCGGACTCGGACTCTTCATCGTCACTAAACGCTACACCCGGTATAGGAATCCGATCGGCCAGCTGGTCCAGTACGTCCTGGAACTTGGACATCAATAGTTCTGTACTAGCCGCACTGACTTGCTCTAAATACTCCATCATGCGGGTGATCAACTCATGGGATTCCCCCGTGGACACGAAACACACCGGAGCAGCGTCATAGCCAGGTACGTTGCTGGAAATACTGACACTCAGAGGAATATGGCGCTGCGTCCACTGCGTTTTCGCTGAAAACATGTCCATGGGCTCCAACAGGGCCTCAAAATCGTAACACGCCCGGTAGGGAAAATAACGATCCGCTTCCGGTATCATCACACCCTCATCGGCCAGTTCCTGGAAAATAGTAGGCGTATTATGATACACTCCACCCGGATATACTCGCTTGACACTGTTGTCACAGATTTTCTCGTGGCGATGTAAGTCGTAAGACTTTTTAAACACACGATGGCATTGGGCACAACTGAAAGACTGAGCGTACTGGCTCATATTGTAGATCAGCGAAAAATGACTCACGCCATTGTCGTCGAACACATTGACTTTCATCGTAGCAGCATAGCGTTCTGTTGAACGACGAACCAATTCAGCCACAAATGTATCCTCCTCCTCGCATCGTAATCGGTATACAAAGATATTGATGTTGAACAGTGTTTCCACGTCATCCAAATTCTTGAACGGCACTCCACGGAAGTGCCGCTTATCCAAGTCTTGCTGCTGTAAATACTGTTCCCAATAGTCATTGGCCACTCTGTCACAAGCCTTGGG
This sequence comes from Hanleya hanleyi, assembly GCA_036873755.1. Lineage (NCBI taxonomy): Eukaryota > Metazoa > Mollusca > Polyplacophora > Lepidopleurida > Hanleyidae > Hanleya > Hanleya hanleyi. The sequence goes on from JAVTVY010050529.1 coordinate 21,673, forward strand.
GTTACACTCGTCCACATGCACGGCCAAACACCGAAACAGACATTTCCGGTCTTTGTAGGGCCCCTTTATCCCTGCTGTTAATGCATACAGGCCTTTTCGACGAAGCAACCACGGGGGTAGTAGTACAGGAGCACCGATAGGATGATCTCTCATTTTCGTGACGAAAAATGTGACGTTGGTCACCATTTCCACAAGCCATTGGGTATTGGGGCGTTGCAACCGGGCCCATTCCAATGGATCCAACGTAGTCAATTGGTCGATGAGTGGCTCCAGAGAAATCGCATCCGTCACCGTGAACGGCTGATCAAACACATAGGTATTATTGCTGGGATAATAATACCGCACCTGATCCGTCTCCTTGTCCCGTAAAATGTACCCGAATGTCATATTCAACTTGAACGCTGTCACCTGATCTGTGAAAATGTTCTCGGCATAGGTAGACAGATACGTGAGGTCCTGCAGCCGAAAGTTATACAAGTCCAATAGACGACGGTCACGGTGAAAACAATGGCGTATGGTAGCCCAGTGACGTTGATAAATGTCCCTGACACGCTCGTCTTCAGGCAAGACTTCAACCGGAGGTGCTGCTGGGTCCCAGGGAAAATCTTCTCCACGTCTCATGCTTTTCGTCTCATACAAGCGGATAGGCAAGCAGACAGACAGGCAAGGCTGGCAGGCGGGTCAGGTCAGGTAAGTCAGATTGCAATGAATACACCCCTACCCTAAAAATGGACTCCTTTTATACGTTTTTCTACAATCCGCCATCTTAAACCCACCACCACCATCCACCCACCAGCCGCCATCTTAAACCCACCACCACCATCCACCCACCAGCCGCCATCTTAAACCCACCACCACCATCCACCCACCAGCCGCCATCTTAAACCCACCACCACCATCCACCCACCAGCCGCCATCTTAAACCCACCACCACCATCCACCCACCAGCCGCCATCTTAAACCCACCACCACCATCCACCCACCAGCCGCCATCTTAAACCCACCACCACCATCCACCCACCAGCCGCCATCTTAAACCCACCACCACCATCCACCCACCAGCCGCCATCTTAAACCCACCACCACCATCCACCCACCAGCCGCCATCTTAAACCCACCACCACCATCCACCCACCAGCCGCCATCTTAAACCCACCACCACCATCCACCCACCAGCCGCCATCTTAAACCCACCACCACCATCCACCCATCCACCAAACACACCACGTGACATCAATACTCGCTTCTGATTGGATGAAACATGACGTCACAAAGGTCATATGCAAATTTCTGAGGTCAAGTTAACTTTAAAGACGCTTTGTATACTACTAGTGCCAAGAGGGCCTATTGGTTTAAGATGCAGAGGGAAATTTTGAATATGCAGGTTGATAATACAAGGTAATTTTGAAAAGAAATGAGAAAGGTAGGGGTGGGAAATGAACGAAATAAAGGAAATTATAGCGGACGATGGAACTGTTTGTGATGAACCAGAAGTGGTGCTGAATAGATGTAGAGGTGAATTTGAAGGGCTTTTAAATTGTAATAAGAATACCACAGATATTTTGCAAGACTGTGATAAATTTTGTGAAATTAAGAAATCTGGAAAATTCGAAATGCATGACGATGTTATTAGTATAGATGAAGTTTATTCGGCGATTGGTGATGCTAAATCGGGTATAGCTTGCGGGCCCGACAATTTACCTGTAGAGGTGTTAAAATCCGATACAGTGGTTAATGTTTTGTGCAGACCGTAATGAAGTTATCCCTAGTGTGTGGAAAAGGGGAATAATTAAACCAATCCCCAAGTCCAGTACCAGTGACCCTCGTGACCCTTTGTCGTACAGAGGTATCACCCTGGCTTCAGTCGCCTATAAATTGTTCTGTTCGATATTGAATGCGAGACTGCTAGATTGGGTGGAGAAAAATGATGTTTTGTGTGATGAGCAAAATGGATTTAGGGCTGGGCGTAGTACTATTGATCACGTTCAATCGTTGACCTCCATAGTAGAAACTCGTAAAAAGAAGAAATTGTCTACATTTACAGCTTTTACTGACTTTTCTAAAGCATATGACTCGGTGGATCGCCTCTTGTTAGAGGAAAAGTTGGAAAAACTAGGGATTGGGTGTAAAATATCAAATTTGATTAGAGCTATATATAAGCAAGTGTACTGCTGTGTGAGGTTAAACGGTTTTGAAACGGATTGGTTTCAGGTAAAACGGGGTGTGAAGCAAGGGTGTTCAATTTATACGTTAATGACCTGGCATTGTATTTGAAAAGCTTCCAACAAGGTATTGATATCGACGGTGAAAATATGTGTATGTTATTGTATGCCGATGATATAGTTTTAATAGCAGACAATATTGGTGGTTTAGATATTCTACTAAATGGTCTAGCAAAGTGATGTGAAAGAAATCATCTTTCGGTAAATTCTCGAAAAGTAGTGCATTTTAGAAATCCATCTGTGAGCCGTACCTGTCATGTGTTTAAATGTGGTGAACAAGAAATAGAGGTTACGGATCGATACAGGTACTTAGGACTACTGGTGACCGAATTTTTAGATTACAATTTAATGGCGAAATGTGTCGCCCAGTCCGCAGGAAGAGCCTTAGGCTTGGCTATTGCAAAATGTAAAAGTTTTGGTGGGTCCCATATCAGGTATTTAGTAAGCTGTATTATAGTCTGGTCATCCCTGTAATTACATATGGTGCAGCCATTTGGGGCACCACTGAAATTTCCCAGATAAATGCAGTCCAGAATAGGGCAGCGAGGTTCCTCCTGGGTGTGGGCAGATATTCGCCAAACGCGGCGGTAAACGGGGACATGGGTTGGACGCCTGTACATATTAGATGTTGGAAGGTGGTTGTGAGCCAATGGGTTAGGTGTACGGCTATGTCTGTCAACAGACTGAACTGGAAAATATTCAAGTGGGCTGACAATCAGGCTATGTCTAGCTTTAGAAATTGGAACCACAGGGTGGTCAAACTATTTAAAGAATTAAGTTGTGTACAATTTGCCAACACTAGCGTGAGGTATAGAAAACAGTTTGTGTTATCAGAAATAGAAGATAAATTAATGAAAGGGTCTGTCCTAAAGTGGGCAAGCAGCCAGAGGATGCTAAGTCCCCCGCCGAAATGGCAGCAATATCGGGGGATATACACGAGGGAGGCAACTGCTACTTCATAGGCGTTGGATGCGGAAGGGTCTTTCTGCCTTCCCAAGTTCAACTCAGAATGGTTGACTGAACGTTGATTGCTTCTGTAATATAGTTTACATGCAGTGAAGCATGAAAATTATGTAACCGAGAAGCAACCCCAAGTGACATCTCAAGGCATATTATCTGCAAACCAAATTTGACAAGAAGCTGAATGCATCCTCAACCTATTGTCGGGAAACCAAATTTTAAATTTGCCACCAGGTGTCACCACCTGTAGGTGCAAGTGGGCAAAACGCAATCCCAAGCATCATCTCATGACATGGTACATGTATCAGCATGAACTTTGGGAAGAATCTGAAGAGACGTCTTAAAGTTATTGCCCGGAAACCAAATTTAGATTTGTAGGCGCAAGTGTGCAAAACACAATTTCAAGTGACATCTTATGGCATATGAATACCAAATTTGAGAAGAATCTGATGAGCAGTTGTCAAATTATTGCCAGAAACAAATTTCAGATTTTTCCACCAGGTGTCGCCACCAATATGCAGAAGCAGGCGAAATACAATCCCAAGGGACATATCATGGCATGGTATGGTATGTGAATACATTACATTAACAACTTTATGAAATACCTGGATACACCCCTTACTTCTCATCAAGACAAACTAAACGTGGGGGCGGCGTTGTTCTCTACGTCAACGACAATATTAAATCTTGCACTGTCAGAGAAGATTTGTCATCGCATGATGACCAGTATGAATCTTTGTTTGTTGAATATGACTGCCCTCCAACACTAAATGAAACGAACAATACAAAATCGGTTATCGGTATATTCTACCGTCCTCCAAACAAAAATGTAAATTACTTTAATGATAAATTATCATATATACTGAATACTCTCAAGCCCGAGAAAAAAAAATGCATAATAATGGGGGATTTTAACATAGATTTATTTAAAACCGATCAACACATACCTTCCAAATCGTTTCTTGATATAATGAATTCTTACCATTTTTTCCCCAAAATAACAAAACCTACTAGAGTAAATTCCAGCACAGCAACTCT
>JAVTVY010050530.1:0-27203 GCA_036873755.1 Hanleya hanleyi
ATAATGTTGGCGTAACAGTAATTTGGCGGGTTTTTGTGGATACAAACACAGCACGTGTATCCACATTTTAAAAATCACCAAAAACTTGGTTTTCCAAAAATGTGGATACATACACTATAATGGCGATGTATCCACATTTTATTAACATTGTAATGACTGCTATACTTTATAATTCATCGATATAAAAGCCGTAGGCCTACGATTATGAAAAGTTCTCGAGTCGCGACTTTGGATTTCTCGAGACGAAGCTAAAAAAACTAACTCCAACGGCGTCGATCTTTGACAGTAAAACAGCAGGAGGTACTTACAGCAGCAGGATCTGTTAGACTGAATTACTAGAAACTTAGCATTCAAATAATCGTATTGTTCGACTGAGTTTTAGGAGTGGAAGTTGAGATGGATGGGAAAGAGATGCTATTATCACTGATTATTTCGCGGAACTTCTTGTTGCTTTTGTCAGCCATATTGGAGACTTGTAGAGTCCAATTTTCTGATTGGTTGAATAATAGCTGGGCGGGGCTATTACACAGATTTCAGCCAATCAAATTACGCGTCACCTGCAGTTGATGTAAAATTTGGACTTCCGATTGTTTGAAGTTTCTTGGGACATATAGTATCTCTTTCCCATCAATACGAGGAGTAAAACAATTATGTACTCCTAAAATCTCTAAATTATAAGTAACCGAGTTCAGAAGAATTCATGCCACACATGCAAGTATTTCCTATTTCGATTTAGCCCTGAAAAGTCGGGCGAGAAATTGAACAAAAAATGTTGTGACGGCATTTCACCCGGTAGAAATAGTCAACCTAAACATTTTTTAAATTTAGGTTTTAAAAGTTAGAATTGAGTATTTAGTTCTATAGAGATGTTTACATTGCAAATAAAATGTGGATACATCACTTATATAGAAGGTGTATCCACATTTTTGAAAAAACATCTGATTTTACGTCTCGCGAAAATGTGGATACACTTCCTATATAGGCGATGTATCCACAAAAACCCGCCAAATTACTGTTACGCCATAATGTTCGTAATTAAACACATACATATACATTTGGTGGGAAAAGATGCTGGACTACTGACGAGAAGTATGTCCCCACTGTCCAATATTTTGACTGCATATTTAACCCTGCTTGACGAGGGGGTTAGAGCTCCCCACTGATGTGTTTTGTTCCTATCATTGAAACGACACAAACTTGAGATGATAATCCGTTATTTGTAGTTTATCATATTGGATTACAAGTGTCTGATCCGTCATTCATAATTCAGACGTCGGCCGTTAGAATATCCGCGTCCATAATCCAAGACCTATTTCATATTCCATATAACACTATCAGCACCAAATTCAAAAAGACAGTCCTAGTATACATAAACATAGGCTAGTTTTCCTGCAAGAGAGAAGCGGTCAACAGTTTTCAATGATGCCGGCAAGACATCATGATGTTCATGATCGCCGATCAGTATTCTTAATCCATATGATCCATATTCGTTGTGAAGTCGTCATCTAGAGAATGATGTATCTCAGTCACGCTTTGATGTTCATATGAGCACCATGACGATCTTGAAGTACATGAGATCATACGGCCCCTAGCCCCGTGTTAAGCGGAATTAGAAACAAGTTACGAAACGTAACGCCATAGATCTTGCACGATATGCTCGTATTTTGCTATGAGCTTGCGAAATGTATCGCCAAATTTGAGAAACTTTGAGTGGAGTTTCTGCAACAATGTTTTGTGACGTTGGTTGAAATCGTCACTTTTAACACAGGATCTAGCAAATGCTACTAGGCGAGATATGTATACGCCATATGCAGGTCCCACTGGAATGTTACTTTCCAGATTGGGATAGTTTACGATGTCGAAATGGTAATCATCTCTTTTGTCATAAAGTCAACGAGAGAGAAGGCCCGCTTCAGCTTCACAGATATAGGTCTGAATATGAAATCCTTCAAATTCAGTGAAGGTGGATATATATCCTCCACTGCGTCATTTATATAGCGATTATCCACAGCGAGAAGATCGTCTATATAGCGTTTGGTGGACGAGAACGAACGGGCTTTGAATTGATCGGTTTTTGAAAGCACCTGCAAATAGTCATTTTCATAAGAGAACAGATATAGGTCAGCCAACAGGGGTGACAATTAGTACCCATTGAAATATCTATATGCTGTTGATATATTGTTGCCAAATTTAACTTAGATATTTTTAATTAGAAATTCAAGCAACTCAATAAACAAAAAAACATCCCATGAATGATATCTCTTGTATGTAGTAGAGCTAAATAATGCATTATGGCTTCTGACATTAATATATCTACGATCAGTTTTCTTGAACACAGATACTATTAATGAACCGAGACGCTCAATAAGGTCCTGATGAGGGATCCCATGAAATCCCATGTGGATACATGTCTGTACGGCATGTCATTTTTAGCCTATTTGCATGACCCCCGAGCAGAGGGTCATGGGTAAATTCGAAATGGCGGCCATGTTCGGTACCAGAAAAGTGACATTTTCATCATATGTGTTCAACGGTCTTACTTTTCTGCATAAAAAGGTGAGTAAAACATATTTTATTTGATATCAGATTATTATTTACTGATTAATCAGCCAGTTGTTGCGAAGAAAACACATAAAAATACATGCCTTTAATGAAAATGTGAAAATGACGTCATTGCGAGGTCATCGTGGCATACATTTTCTAGTAGCGCTTGACCCAAAGATATTGTGTGGTAAGTTTCAGCAGTCTAGCCTTATGGATAGCGAAGAAATATACACTGTAAAAATTGGCGACATGTTTAACGTCTCAAAATGAAACATGACTTTGTCCCAACTTTTGGAACATGTGAGTACGTAGATATTTCATTTGCAAACGGCTTCATGTTTCAATTTGAAACACGTGTCATCTTCATATGTGTTAATGATGTCTCAATATGGACATGTCGTCGTTAAACATGTGTCCGTTTGAAACATGTGACATCCTGCACAGTGAAACATGTGTTGTATGTACATCTGTCAATCTGAAACATGTTACTGCCGACTACATGTTCCAAAATGAAACGTCTAAGCCCAAACATGAAGTTGGGACATGTCGCAACCGAAACGTGTCCGAACATGTCTCAAACTTGGAAGTGATTCCATTACATGTTTCATCAGATCGCCAGATCGCCTGTGAAAGAAACAGAAATACACGAATCGTTTATTAAATTCAGCTTGCATCAGTTTTTATTCTCTTATCTTCGATGAAAGTCCAACTCGGGTGTAAACCAACAATAGCGATAGGCTACAGACAGGAACATATACAATAGACAAGCTTTCTCCTCAGGTAAACAATGAATGTGATCATTCCAGACACATATATGTTCGGTACATCACAATTCCTGATGTGAACCCATTTATCATGGAGTGCAAATTGTTCACGACAATAATGTGCCCATGTTTTGGTGAACTGGATCACAGATTTACACCAAATTGTACATTTACATTCAGATATTACCCAAAATAATAATTTACTCAAGTTGCCACATCGGTCTTTTGACATGACACAGCCTAATCCAGCACACAGGAGCAGCTCTCAACAGGGGTACTATATTGCATACAGATATTGAATATACTTGCTGACTTAGATACATGAATGTCTGTAACTTGAAAATGACTATCATTCATTCATCTGCTCGCGGTAAATATCTCCGAATGAGAGTCGTTGAAATTCCATTCCGTTTCGGGAAATGGAATACGGATCGCGGATGATTATTAAGATAACGGAGTCCTGGACTCGTCTCGAGGGAGGAAAGAGGAAAATTGTTTTACACAGCAACAATATTCAATATTCTCATAAAGATAAAAACAATAATATCCCTATCTCCTCATGGTTTCATCTTCGCATATCCAAGTCGAACACCACACGTGTTGCCTTGGTTGAGCATATAAACAGAATATCTGATAAGAATATGAGTTTGATGATGTCATATCTCTATAAATATTCCGTGATCCATATTAGGAGGAGTGCAATGTATGACGTCTTTAAAATTCAATTTTGATTGACTATTCGAAAGAAATTAACATCAATACAACCACCACTTGACATATTTGGAAATCTCACAGGCTGACATCAAAGAAAATCCTCGCTGCACTGTGTTGGGAAGCTCCTATCTTGATTGGCTATATGACATCACGTGCGTTTCTTAGTTTTTACCAATTTACAGTAGTGTAGTATTTAAATTGAAATGTTAAGATGCCTGCATGGTTCAGTGTCATTTGTGTCATACAATGGCCGAATCCCGCGCAAGGCTGTAATCGTATATAGAGCAATTGTATTGTCCATAAAATATCCTGATGCGCTACACACATTTAAAATACTGGATGTAGCTCTGGTCACACAAAGAACACAGTTGTTGTTTCTCCCAACGCGAGCCCTCAGTGATGCCCCATTAGTGTCACTCTTTTTTTTATAGCGACACTGCTGTGTATTTTTTGGTATGAATCATTGGCAAATTTAAAGTGGCGATCATGTGGGGTACCAGAAAAGTGGTGTTTTACCTTTTTCTTCGAGATTTTTTTTTTTTATGGATAAAAGAGTGCATGAGCGATTATATTTCACATCAGATCATTCTTCCCTAATGTACTATGTAGTTTACTTCGGAGAACTTGGCACAAATCAATAAAATGGAAAATCTGAACCGAAAATCGACCAAAAAGTCATATTTAGAATATGACGTAACTGCGAAGTGTTCAAGGATTGAATTTTTTGGATTTTTGCACTTTCTAGCAGAGCGGACCCCAAGATATATTTTGGGGCCTTTTAGAATCAAGGAGTGAAAAAATATTTAGCGGAGAGGAGGCGTCTCTTCCCAGGCCTTGGCAAGCCTCAAACTGTCAAATACCCTAGGCCTGGAAGAGTTATATTACGATCCAAGTAATTCAGTTAAATTGGTCGGTCTGTTTATTTCCAATACCGACAGATATATTCACGATCGCTAAAGACCAGAAATAATTTTTGGAAAGCCAGTGCTCCCATGCACCAGACAACATTAGCCGTCTTTTATATTGTGTTCCTTGAGACATGTCGGTTTTGCGACTCGGTTGTACGTGTTTCGGCTTTGATGTTTCAAACAGCTATTCGGGTCATTATAGTGAAACGGCAACGCGATTGAAACATGTCACAACCCTCAAATAGCTGTATTCTCATGTCTTTGAGACATGTTTTTATGGGAAAACAGGGTGAAACATGTAGCATTATGAAGCATCTCACATGTTACCCATCTCAAAATGAAACGTTAAACATGTAACCACTTTTTGCAGTGTATATAAAGGTGGCCGGAGGGGGGGGGGGAACACTTTAATCCCCCTCCTCCAAGGTGGGTTACACCCCAATTCGCTCAGACCAGATAGGATTAAACATATCGCCAGAACATAAACTGATCCTGTCATGATTTTTTATCTCGGCCACGGTTTTATTGTAACAGTTCATGGACATCTTGAATGACATCACGACACGGCCGCTAGTAGCGGTGTGGAGGCTAAGAATGTCCGGTGGCTAAGAGTGTCCGGCTCCTAGCTTCTAACCCAGCTAGGACACTTTTCTTCACATTGGACCCAAGTGACCGTCTTTGGTTTCAATAGAAAAGGATATGAAAAGGGACACTAATCACCAGGATATTATTATCCATCACAGCGGTTTGAGCGGTATTAGATACAAATAGCCAAGAGCAATGATCTAATAGTTCTACCAAGTCATCTGATGAAATATGATGAACTATGTTACCGTTAGATAGACGAAACGACTCAATCGGGTATAATATTACTATAATACAAGTTTTTATTCAGAACACCCCGACGCCGACGAACCCCTTCATTTCTCACGAGCTTATTAAACCACAGTCACGAACTACAATCACAATGATTTGTACAGAGTGCAGGCCTCGGTGACGAAACATCCACCAAAATAATCTCACCATATTAACAATTAAACGCAACATGCAAAAGATTTTGAAAAAAGATAAGAATTCATATGACCACATTGACCAATATTCTGACTGCATACGTAAACACCGCACAAGAATAAAAATTGATCCCTGTGATGATTTGTATATGTCACGATTTTGAGTGGCATGACCACACGACCATGTGATGGATAAGAATGTCCTGGTGATTAGTGCCCCTTTTCATATCATTTTCTATTGCAACTATAAGGACGGACACGTATCTCCAATGTGGAGAAAAATGTCCTAGCTAGGTTGAAAATAGGAGTCGGACACTCGTAGCCACCCGACATTCTTAGCCTCCACGCCGACTTGAGCGGTATAACACAAGGCTATTCTATGGATAATAAGTTATTTGTTGCTAAAAATGCAAAACATTGAGAGCCATTTCATTATTGAATGTCATTTATAAAATGGCTTCGGGCTGTATTTCCAATAGGATTAACTGGATTCTCGATACAATTATACACGAGGATCAGAAGGGTTTTGTGAAGAATAGATTTATTGGTGAAAATATACGCCTAGTATATGAAATTGTATTCGAAACTAGAGAAAATAATATTCCTGGCCTTATGCTTCTTATAGACTTTGAAAAAACTTTTGATACATTTGCTGATCATTTTATTTATGACTGTCTGGACTTTTTGGGGTTTGATCCCTCTATAATAAAATGGGTAGAAATCTTCTGCAAAAAATGCTAGGTCTTGTTATTTACAAAATGACCACATATCAAAATTCTTTAGAGTATAGAACGAGGATGCAAACATGGCGACACTCTCTCTCCATTTCTTTTTATTATTTGCGCCGAAGTTCTGGCAATATTAATCAGACAAAATCCAAAAATAAAGGATATCATATAATAGATCAAGTAGAATATAAAATTGGGCAATATGCCGATGGCACAGAAATATTTCTTGACGGAAGTGAATCGTCCCTCCGTGAAACTTTGAAGACGTTATATTATATGATGGCTGGTCTCCATATAAATGCAGACAAGAAAACATCTATTTGGATAGGCAGTCTTGCATATTCCAGAAATAAATTATGCAAGGGGGCCAGATTGGTGTGGAACTCATCAGAGTTTATTATACTAGGAATTCAATTTAAATTAAATTTCTGGAGAAATCGGAATCTGACATTTTTTGGAAAAGTTGCTGTAATTAAATCTCTTGCTTTACCAAAGCTTACACATCTATTTTTGTCTCTTCTGAAATCACCAGCAAATTATCTAGATAAAATGAATAAATTATTTTACAATTTTCGTAGTTCAACGTCAAATAATTCTTCGGAACTTCGAAGAAGGGGGAATTAGAATGGTAGAAGTTAACTCATTTATCGATGCGTTGAAAACGACATGGATTAGAAGGATTTTTAATACTAACAACAAATGGCAATTTTTTTTAAAGTGATCGTAAACCCTCAAATAAAGTTCCCATCAAATGAAATACCATTGGAAACAGTGTAGGAAAATATTTTTTTGGTCATTTTTTACGATTTTATTAAGCAGAGTAAACTGCAAATAAAGCCTGGGATTCTATGGTGGTCTGTTGCAATCATATCTAGGTCCGGTGACGTCACACTGCCTTAATACATGTATTTTTAACTTTGTATGCGCTTTCCAATGCCTGACTCAAACTGAAGGTGTGTATACTTTGAGTTTCAACACAGAGTCACTGTTTCAATGTGCATGTTTCGCCAAAATCAAGTAAATTAAATGCAAGATTCAAATTGACTTTGCAATTATGAGTTACCATATAAAAAGTAAAGTATTTTTTATCCGGTTAGAAAAAAATCACATTAATGAAGCAACAATATATTTCACTTCATCTGAGGGTTTACTATCACCTTAACTAAATGTTTTAGTATCGCAAAAATAATAAACTGCGGTGAAAATTTTAGAAAGGAGATAGACAATCTGAAAAATCTTTTCTGGAAGGAAGTTCTTTCTGCATTGCAAATCTTTAACAGCAAAATTCAATTTACTGATGATAATCTCTTGAGTGAACCTGCTTGGTTAAATGCACACTTTATGAATTCAAACCTTTTTATCCAACAGTGGTCAAGCAAGGTTTGTATCACTTTAAAGATCTCTTAAATGAACAAGGAGAACTGTGTAACTTTGACGAAGCAAAATTGAAATACAATTTAAAAGGCACAATTCTGGATTATGAAAGATTACTTAGGAACATCCCGAATGAATGGAAGACAAAACAAATTATGAAAGAGAACCTCACCTCTCCCATATATCCCCCTGCACTACGTATCTTGATGAAATGTTCTAAAGGTTGTAGGGATGTATACTCCATGATAGTTTCCACCAGCCTGGCCCCAATCTCTGAACACAAAATGGGAAAGAAATCTGTCCATATGTAGACATTAGGTGGAAATGTAACTATATGATGGCCAAATTTTGCATCCAAGATACCGCTCTTTTGAATCTGCAATTTAAAATTCTGCACAGATTTCTCTCCACTAATAGTGTATTGACAAAATGAAAATAATAGTGTGTCCGTCATGTTCTTTCTGTGAAACCGAAACAGAAACGCTCAACCATTTATTTTTAAATTGTGAAAGCATTTTGTCAATCATTAGAAATATGGCTCAGACAGAATACAATCTTCTATATTATTCTTAATGAAATGGCCATTGTTTTCGGGACCCCTATGAAGTGTAAATCTGTTAAAAAATATATATATAATTGTAAATTAATAGGAAGACGACCCATTCTAGATAAGATACAGTATGAAAATTGAACAAAGAATTACCATAGCCAATGGAACCTTTCGAAATTTTGAAAAGAAGTGGCAGCCGATCCAACTATTTATCTCAAAGGAGACGAAGAGCCTTTCGCTGTTAGCTGCCATCACTTCAGTTGATAAAATCCGAACTTATACATCAATTAATAATATACTATTTGTTATCAGTTATGATTTTTTTAATTTCTATTATTTGCATTTCATTAAAATTGGAAGATTTAAATAAAAAAAATATTAAGAGTCCACATTTCATTAGATATACTTCCAACATTTTCAAAGCTAATGAAATGTTATCCATAGAGTAGCATTTTGTTATATACGCCGACTTCTAAATGCCTATCAAAGAAATTAATGCAATAATAGCTCTACCAAGTCATGATGGAATGTGATGAAGTATGTGTCCGTTAGAATAAACGAAACGGTCCAAACGCGAATAATATTAGTAGAATGCAAGTTCTTATTCAGAACACAAGTCTGTGAACCGACCAGTCATGTGACCTCAATGGTCAATATACTGACTGCATATTTAAAAAAAACATCACAAAATGATCCCTGCGATGAATTGTATCTCAACCACACTTTTATTGAAAATGTTCATATGGATATCTTGTTTAAACCTAGTGGGTAACCCTAACCCATTTCCCTCACAAGGTCGCATCATGACCACGCGAGGAATTCCGGTGTGGAGGCTAAGAATGCCCGGTGGCTAAGAGTGTCTGGGTCCTATCTCCTAACCCAGCTAGGACACTTTTCTCCACATTGGGGACAAGTATCCGTCCTTGGTTGCAAATGGATAAGGATATGAAATGTGACGCTAATCATCAGCATATTCTTATCCATCACACCGGCACTGAATGTCCAGCTCTAAAACTGCTACAGAAAAAATCGGGTCAGTGCCACTGTCGCTGGATGGCGAAAGACGATAGTATGACGATTCGTACATTACCAAATGTCAACGATGCATGTGCGTCGTTTAGAAGTTTTTGTCGGGCAAGTAAGAGAAAGGGTGCTGCTCGCATATTCTCATATTTCTTTATTTTCTAGAATATGTAATTAAAAGGATCATCAGTCTACAGAGATCTCAGATCCGGAGTATTCAGCTTGTATGTTTTGATCAGAACAGAACTTTACCTCCCCTTTGACGGTCAGTGTCGAGAATTGGACACTGCCGTATTCTTCATATAAATCGGAAGTAATGTGCAATAAAAATGTGTGGAACACCCTTAAAAAACTTGTCTCCACCATGGCAATTATCTATTTAATACCTTGAATGTTCACAAAGATTACCAACTGGACTGGACGGCAATACTTTTGCAGGTTTGACATTGAAATACATAGGCGATCATAGCTTCTGCCACTCACATACAGGCCTACCTTTTGTGATAATTGTTTATGTGTTATACCGTCGTATGCATAGTCTGTCCGTGTATGTTCTGTTGTATATGTATATCAGCTATATAGCAGTAGGTACAGAGCTGATAAAACCTTGTCAAGATCAAATATATGGTGTGGGCATTTTTAGCTGTTTTCCAATATAACATAGATATGAGATATATGGAGCAGATAATAATGAAGACATTCTCGGTCATATCTAAGGCACTCCAAAACTGAAGATTTATTAATCACAATATTCTAGAAAATCAAAAAAGTAAAATACTATCCGTATGTAATATACATGGAGTGTATTTCTATAACTTATTCTAGAAATAAGACACTAATGTAGGGTATGGGCATATTCCCGACGTATACTACATGCCGGTAGAGTTTTTTGTTTCATTTTTCTGGAAAATGAGATTAATAAATCATCAGTTTGCGGGTGCCTTAGATAATATCTAGGGCCAGGTTATTTTATAGTCGCATATAACATGTACCTACAAGCGTATATCTCGGTCCATTCGATGGACATGTATTTAATTAACAATCTCGCACATGTAGCAATTCAAGTAAATATGTAGATGGGTGTTGTGGAGAATATCTATAGAATGGATATATGACAGAAAAATGTTTCAATATCCATGAAAAGATTGAGTGGGGTGGTGGTCAACACAGTGTATACGCAGCAACAACATCAAAACAGTTCTCTATTTTTAAATGATCTATTCTCAAGATCATATTGACGATAGCGATGAAAGCTATAGGAATAAAAACGGGATATATGTTATTTCCACACTATATTGAGATGTCGTTGTTGTTGTTAAAACTTAGCATACTCCCCCATTCTCTAACAGAATGTTGCTATGTCTCCATCTTCTTTCAAACACTTATAGTTCCAGGCCGTAACGTCTATTTAATATTAATGGAGAATGTGATGTTCTTTGTGATCATTAACTCAATGTGAATTATGTGAGCATCGGATCCGATTCATGTAGCAAATATATATTCTAATACGCACCTAATTCGTTGTACAGCGCCATGATTGGGAATCGTCAGCGACCAGCGTAGAGTATTGGTGACTCGACCAGCATAGAGTATTGGTGACTCGGCCGATATCCCCGTTATCGCGGTTCGGCAAGGACTTCGGACATCATCATCATATAATGTGACATATATATATATAGCTACCCTATTGCTGCATGTGTGTACTTACTACACGTTCTCTCACGTTTAATCATTATGTACTAGGTACTGGATAAAACAGATCAAATTCATAACTCTATTCTGATTCTGAGTCATTTAATTGATTTATTTTGTGATTCGATTGATAACTGTTGCGTTATATAGTGCTATTTTGTTGCATGATATAGCGAAGTGGGGGAGGACTGCTGTAGAACCGATGCCCATTAGTCACATTTCACTAATCGGAGGAGATGTCTCCGTTGATAGGCCATTCATGATGTACATATAGATATTGGTGGTATCGGAGTATAACGAACGAGTCAAGCATTGTCAGTTATCTTCTATGTGAGATTATACTTGACTATATTTCCAGAAGGCGTCAGATCCGATCTTCGGTATTCAGCTATATGATTTAATTGCATGGATAAGTAAAAGCACTAGACTTGTACTGCATGAAACCCAAGTTTGATTGGTATGTTTTAGTTTGGAGACAGTTAACCAGTTTCATTGTCATAACTGTGCTGAAAGTTTGATGGTTTGACATTGCACCCATTTATTTAGGGCAGTATAAAAGAGACTAGAGTTATACTATCGTACTGCCCTACCACCACCGATAGAGTTTACAAATGTTGCAGCTTCTTCAAGATGCATATATAGTAAAAACTATATTCAGCACTGCGTGTTCTGTTGTCATCCATTTTAAGTTCAGGGAAAACCATTGGCCGGACCGGAGTCTTCTGAATGGGTTCGTATAATTTCACCCGAGAATGTCGGCTCCCCATACAAGCCCACTTTCCGTCGAAACTTCCCACAAATTACATTGGAGAGCTTGGCTGCAAATATGAAAAGGAGATGGTACGATAAGGCGAGATTTTGGCCTATACGTGGTGCGGTTGAAATCGAAAAAATAACATGTCCTATAAATAATTGTGTTTTATTGTAACGGCATGAGAAAGATAGATGTACACAATATGTAAAAGTTCTAGCTCGTTTGCGTTATGATTGTAGTTATGACATGAAACTGAAATGCGCAGCATGTACTATTTCGTGAGAAATGGGTCTAATTCGAGTCATTTAAATGCACATTTAGACATGAAGGACCCCTTGGACCAATACGACATTTAACTTGGTGATGTTCGGTGGCATTATAACGCCACTGCTGGAAAATCGTTTTGGTCCAAGCGGTGTTTAAATGTGTGTTTAAATGACTCGATTTAGACCCTTTTTCACGAAATAGCACATGCTGCGTATTTCAATTTAATGTCATGACTACAATGATAATGCAATCGAGCTAGAACTTTTACATATTGTGTACATATATTTTCTCTTGTCGTTACATTGAAACACAATTATTTTGAGGACATTTTAGTTTTTCGATTTTAACCGCACCACGTATAGGCCATCTTTTTTCCGGATACAACAAGAACATTAGCGAACAACGGCATCTGAAAAGCTTCCACGTCTGCGCTTTCCAGCTTCTTTGGCGCTGTACCGGTGGTGGTAGCCTCGCATTCCATTCGCGAGGACCTCTCCACGATCTGCTGAGTCTTTGAGGACCCGTCACGACGATTGATCACGTTGCCCTCCGTAGATGGACTCTCCCTCTTCCTTCTTCTTCAGAAACGAGCGGCTCGCATCATATTGAAACCTGATGATTTTTATACACCAAATGTTGTTCTTTTTAAACAATTAAACTAAATTTTAGATGATTTTAGAAGATCGTATTTCTTATAAACGCTCTGTTTTAGCATATAATATTTTTAACAACATGGCTCCTGGGTATTTGAATAAATTCATTCATGTGAGAAACGTACATAGTCGTACAACCAGTAGTTTGGAAAGCAATCAATTGTATATTAGAAGACCCAGGACCGAATATTTTGAAAGAAGTTTTGTTTATTCTGCTTCTATTTTATGGAATGGGCTGCATGTCCAAGTTAGGAATGCACCATCTTTATCAGTTTTTAAACGACTTTACATTAAACACTATTTTCAGAAACAAATTATATGAGATTCTTAGCATAAACCGTATATTTGTTTCAATGTTCTTAAGCTTAATAATTGCATAACATCTTTTAATACTTTAGTACCATGTATGGGGTCCAGCAGAGAATTTGAGACTGGTCGTGTAGCTTCCTTTACAAGTTGACTGAAGCCAAAACTGGTAATTATATCTTTCAGATGATGTAATGAGTTATTGAACAGATTCTCATTCAGATCCCCAACGATTATAACATTTTTAAAAGAGTTAGCATCGAGGGCTAGTTCTATGTTGTCAGAAATAACCTGCCATTTATCAACGGTTGTATTAGGTGGGCGATATAATGTACAAATTAATGTTTTGGGATTGTCGTGTATCTCAATCCACACCATCTCCAGGTCTCGATTCTCATACTCTTTCCGATGGGAAACGGCGATTTTTTCAGAAATATATACACACACACCTCCCCATGCGTGTTGGCGATCATAGCAAAACGAATCTCTAAAGCCAGGCAATCGCACATGTTTGTTTTCTACAAGCGGGGTAAGATGACTTTCGGTGATTGCAATGATGTCAAACTGGCTCAAATTAGCATACACCAAATCTAGTTTGTCCTTCAAACCACATACATTATAGTGAACAATCGATAGTTCACGACGTGCTGCCGGTCCTGGATTACTTTCTATGTCTCCGGACAGGATTAACAAGAAATTTATGATTGCAAAGCCATTGGCATTGTTTAGAAGAAGAATTTTAAGTATGCAAGTTGTTATCAATGTAGCCATATGTGTTATACCCCAGAATGACCATGGAAAGCGAAAACGAAAATAAAACAGCAGTTTTCTGCTGAAAGCGCGACCAAATAATCCAAAGGACGTGTCAGCTTTACCCGGGAAAAAACCCTCTTGCTGTCACGTTTGTAAAGCGAAAAAAATATTTCTCCATATCAGCGTGAAAAGTTGTGTTTCATACATATAAAATACCGAAATTTTACACTGAAAATTCTCACAGCCAATGGTGACGTAAAACGGCGTCGATGAACGCTGGAAAATGGGCGCTTGGTCGTTTTTATATTTTTTGGTTACATTTTCACAGGGAATTCCGTTTATATACAAAATATGACACCTCCAACCAAAATCTAATTCCATGTTCTCAATTTTATCAAATATACCACAAACATATATTGAAATATCATTTTGGTTGAAGGTGTCATATTTTCATGAAATTTAAAATAAGTTTTGTTTTCTCTGTTCACTTGGAAGACGGCGTTAAATTGGCATTGTAACTGTGTTCGGTGTTGCATAGCTTCTTGGCCGTGTGATTAGAGCGTTTGGTTGTGAATGAACAATGCTGTCAATTTTGAGTTCGAATCACAATTTTTTTATCAGTAGTAGGGTGTAAGGATTAACCCGTAACAGCGTCTCACTGCGCATGCGCAGAATTTATTTTGGGGGCGTGGCTATGTGTGTGCGCATGCGTGAGTATATGCAAATGAGTTTTATGCAAATGAGGTCATTGGGTTCATTGGGTATATTCAAGATGGCGGCTTGTTTTTGTAGGTTAGGGGTGGTTGGATTCAAGATGGCGGCTTGTTTTTGTAGGTTAGGGGTGGTCGGATTCAAGATAGCGGCTTGTTTTTGTATGTTAGGGGTGGTCGTATTCAAGATGGCGGCTTGTTTTTGTAGATTAGGGGTGGTCGTATTCAAGATGGCGGTTTGTTTGTGTGTGTTATGGGTTTTCCCCAGCCCTCATTTGCATATGTTCAAGATGGCGGCTTGTTTTTGTAGGGTGGGGGTGGTCGGTTTCAAGATGGCGGCTTGTTTTTGTAGGTTAGGGTGGTCGTTTTCAAGATGGCGGCTTGTTTTTGTAGGGTAGGGGTGGTCGGTTTCAAGATGGCGGCTTGTTTGTGTGTGTTATGGGTTTTCCCCAGCCCTCCTCATTTGCATATGTCGTTTTCAAGATGGCGGCTTGTTTGTGTGTGTTAGGGGTGGTCGTGTTCAAGATGGCGGCTTGTTTTTGTGTGTTAGGGGTGGTCGTGTTCAAGATGGCGGCCTGTTGTCCGCTGAAAATATGCAAATGAGGTCAATGGGCTATAAAAGGAGTTCATTTTTAGGGCCAGGGTGTATTCAATCTGACTTACCTGACCTGTCTCCCAGCCAGCCAGCCAGCCAGCCACGCAGCCAGCACAGCCATCCATTTACTTTTTTCCAGTAAGCATGAGACGTGGAGAAGATTTTCCCTTCGACCCAGCAGCACCTCCGGTTGAAGTCTTGCCTGAAGATGCACGTGTCAGGGCCATTTATCAACGACACTGGGCTACCATACGCCATTGTTTTCACCGTGATCGTCGTCTTTTGGACTTATACAATTTTCGGCTGGAGGACCTCACGTATCTCACTACATATGCCGAGAACATTTTCAAAGATCAGGTGACAGCCTATAAGTTGAATGTCACATTTGGGTATATCTTACGGCACAAACAGACGGACCAACTGCGGTATTTTTATCCCAGCAATAATACCTATGTGTTTGATCAGCCGTTCACCGTGACGGATGCGATTTCTCTGGAGCCACTCATCGACCAATTGACTACGTTGGATCCATTGGAATGGGCTCGGTTGCAACGCCCCAATACCCAATGGCTTGTGGAAATGATCACTAACGTCACATTTTTCGTCACGAAAATGCGAGATCACCCCATCGGTGCTCCTGTACAACTTCCCCCGTGGTTGCTTTTTCGAAAAGGCCTGTATGCATTAACAGCAGCAGTAAAAGGAGGGCCCTACAAAGACCGGAAATGTCTGTTTCGGTGTTTGGCCGTGCATCTGGACGAGTGTGACCCCCGGGCTTGTGACACAGTGGCCGATGGCTATTGGGAACAATATCTAGAGCAGCACGACATGGATAAGCGGCACTTCCGTGGAGTTCCCTTTAAGAATTTGGATGATGTGGAAACATTGTTCGATATTAATATCTTTGTTTATCGATTACGACGGGAGGATGACGACACCTTTGTGGCTGAATTGGTTCGTCGATCCACAGAACGGTATGCTGCTACGATGAAAGTGAATGTGTTCGATGACAATGGCGTGAGTCATTTTTCGCTCATTACCAATATGAGCCTGTACGCTCAGTCTTTCAGTTGTGCCCAATGCCATCGTGTGTTTAACCAGTCTTACAACTTACATCACCACGAGAAAATCTGTGACAACAGTGTCAAGCGAGTCTATCCGGGTGGAGTGTATCATAATACACCTACTATTTTCCAGGAACTGGCCGATGAGGGTATCATCATACCGGAAGAGGACCGTTATTTTCCCTACCGGGCATGCTATGATTTTGAGGCCGTGTTGGAGCCCATGGACCTGTTTTCGGCTAAAACGCAGTGGACACAGCGACATATCCCCCTCAGTGTCAGCATTTCATCCAATGTACCTGGCTATGACGCTGCACCGGTGTGTTTCGTGTCCACGGGAGAAGCCCATGAGTTGATCACCCGTATGATGGAGTATTTAGAGCGAGTGAGTGCGGCCAGTACGGCATTGTTGGTGGCCAAGTTCGACGACGTACTGACCCAGCTGGACGACCGCATTCCTGAACCGGGTGTAGCGTTCAGCGATGAGTCCGAGTCCGAGTGCGAGTCCCAGCAGTCCCAGCCTCTGCAGTCGCAGGATGTCCCATTACCTAAACCTTATGCGGAGAAATTGAAGTTACGGTTCCTTCAATACTTAGGTCAGTTACCGGTGCTCGGCTTCAATTCGGGGCGATACGACTTGAACCTGGTGAAGGAATTTCTCTATCCTTACTTAGCGCAGTCCGATACCCTCAAGTCGGTGATCAAGAAGATCAACAACCACATGGCCCTCACTACCACATCACTGCATTTTCTCGATGTACGGAACTATTTAGCTCCAAATTGTAGCTATGACCAGTGGGTCAAGGCCTATGACTGTGCACAAACCAAAGGTTACTTTCCTTACACCTATATGACGAGCCTGGACCGCTTAGAAGACACCCAGTTACCACCTCGGGAAGCGTTTTACAATGACCTGAAAGGGGAAGCTCTGCCGGAGGCCACCTACATCGAACTCCAGCAGATATGGAACTGCCACAGCATGAAGACGTTGCGAGATTTCCTGGTGTGGTACAACAATTTGGACGTCGTGCCCTTTCTCGAAGCGGCCGAGAAAATGGTGCAACTCTTTCGTCGCCAAATGCATGTGGACATCTTCAAAGAGTGCTTGAGTTTACCCGGTCTGGCGCTTCGTCATCTGTTTCAAGAGTGTCCTACGTACTTTTCACTCATACAACGAAAAGATGCAGACATGCACGATTGTTTGAAGCAGAACATTGTGGGTGGCCCCAGTCTTATTTTCCACCGCTACCATGAGAAGGACGTCACTACGCTCCCTAGTGGGAAACCCTGTGCCAAAATCATTGGATTTGACGCCAATGCCTTGTACCTGTGGTCGCTCGCCCAACCTATGCCGAGTGGACATTATACACGTTGGTTGGCAGAAGGTAGGCATTTTACACCTGAACGGACGCCGTACAAACATCTCGCCGACCAGTGGATAGATTGGGAAGCCTATCGACGGGCCATTTATATACGTCACCAGACCAACGCCACGGAGAAGCGGATAGGAGATCGCCGACTGCCCGTCGATGGGTTTGCCCTTGTACAAGGCACACCCACTGTATTTCAGTTTTACGGGTGTTACTGGCACGGTCACGAATGTCATTTTAGCGCTGGCCGCTTCAATGAGCGACGTGGAAAAACCGCGCAAGAATTACGGGACGAAGTAGTGATCAACGGTGATTATGTCAAAGAGCGAGGATACCATCTCATAGAGATGTGGGAGTGTGAATTCCACACGATGTGCCAGGCCCTGCCCCATTTACAACGGTTCCTAAAAGAGCGTGAATATCCCTTGAGTCGTCGGCGACTGCTCAGTCTACCCCAGATGTTGGACGCCATTCGTTCGGGTCAGCTCTACGGCTTTGTAGAATGTGATGTGCATGTTCCCGACACTCTCAAGCCCCCCTTCGCCCAGTGTCCGCCTATCTTCAAGAACACGCTGGTGGGTCGGGCTGACATTGGAGAGACCATGAGCGCCTATGCGGAGCAACACGAGTGTTTGCCTAAACCTCGCCGCATGTTGATTGGAAGTATGTGGGCCGAGAAAATCTTGCTGGGCACCCCCTTACTGCAGTGGTACATGAACCATGGTTTGGAAATTACTCAAATCTATCAAGTGATCCAGTATGTACCTGAGGCTTGTTTTGCGGAGAATGCGGACCTCGTGACGAAGGCCCGTCGTCAAGGTGATCAAGATCCGAGTCAGGCCATCATGGCTGAATGTTGGAAACTCACTGGCAATGGTTATTATGGAAAAACGGTAACCAACCAGGATAAGCACGTCAATGTGAACATTTGCACGACTACCCAAGCTCGCAAAAAAGTCAATTCCCCGCTGTTTCGATCCGTGGAGGTGATCGATGACGACACCTACGAAGTGACGTCAGCCAAGAAGACTATCCGGTACAATTTACCCCTCCAAATTGGGTGTATGGTCTATCAGATGGCCAAGCTGAGGATGCTGGAATTCATCTATGATTTTATGGGTGTGTATTTTGATCCCTCAGACTGGCAACTCATGGAAATGGATACAGATTCGGCCTACATGGCCGTTTCCCACCCGGACTGGGAGTCTCTCGTCAAACCCGAGTTACGGGCACAATATGAGGCGGAACGGGACCAGTGGCTACCCCGACGCGATCACTACACCTACGACAAGCGCACACCCGGGCTCTTCAAGCTGGAGTGGAGCGGCGATGCTATGATTGCGCTCTCCTCCAAGACCTACTACTGTTACGGAGGAGATGGAGGAGAGGATAAGTTTAGCTGCAAAGGAGTGAGCCGGCGCGATCCCAACATAGACAAAGCTCTCTACCTGGACGTGTTACAAAGCCAGGCCAGTGCGAGTGGCACTAATCGCGGATTCCGGGTGGTCGACCACCAGATACGGACCTATATCCAGCAACGAGACGCCTTTACTTTCTTTTATCCCAAACGAAAAGTATTGGCCGACGGTGTGAGCACTACATACTTGGACTTGTAAAAATGTGGAACATTAACTGTGGATACACGAGTTATAAAACTGTAAAAGTCAGGATGGCCGAGTGGTCTAAGGCGCCGGTATTAAGTGCTGGTGGGTGAAACCCGTCGTAGGTTCGAATCCTACTCCTGACAAACTTTTTTTTTTGTACCTTAATCACTACTACTATTCTATGTGTACATATCCCTACTATTTGTACCCTGTATTCTATTTGTATAGAGTAACTCATCATTCTTGTTGACTTAAATAAAGAGAGAAAAAGTCAAATCATTTTTTTGGTGTTTTTTCATCAATTTATTCAACAATGAACGTCAGAACAACAACGTCATAACAATATAATGTGATAATAATAATAGTGGTCTGCGCGCGCGCGCAGTACATTTTTTAAGTTAACCAGAGAAATGGAGCATGCACATTAAAACGAGAGGCCGTCCAGTCATAGACGAGGACATCACGGTCTTCGGCTTGACAATAATCATCAAACATATGTACAATGGTGGGCATAGAATGTCCTCTACTCCGGTGAGTGAGATAAAACACACAGTACTGTCCGCACACACTACTCAAGGGTCCTTGTAATCTTTGCGTATTCCAACGCCACTCTGTAGTAGAGACGTCCATGAATTTCACCAAATCGGCATGGAGGGGTGCAAGTCCGTAGGAATCAAAGTATTCGCCTTGGCCTAGGGTGTCCACGTACACAGCTATCCAATGTTCACCGGGTCGACTCCTCGTGTCTGTATTCAGGATGTAGGCTGCTGGCGTGGTGGAGTGGTTGGGAAACACGTTGCGTGGAAACACACCTCGAAAGGGGATCTTGGGATCTCGCTGGAGTATGCTCATCAGCTGTTCTGTATCCATCTTAGGTGGCGTAGTCACACAGTACGTTTCTTTGCTCATCCACGCTGATGATGTTATCAAACTCGGCGTAGCAAATCACGTTAATGGTACTCTTTAGAGGTTCGCTGAAACGCAGTTCCAACCGTAGGTTTCCTTTCTTCAGCAAAGCCAGTTGATGATCGTGTTCCAAGGTGGAGGTGAGGTCAAAGGCGAACAATGTGTACCCATGGCTAAAGTCTTGTCGACTGATGGTATTGCCTTCGTCCTGGTTGTTTTGTCCTGTGGCTGTAAATAGGTTCAGGTAGGTCCGCACATAGTTTCCGCTAGTAAAGTTCGGTTGTAAGGGTCGGGCTGGAATTTGATGACCGGCCACGTGCAGGGCCACAAAGTTGATGTTGAAATGTTCAAATTTGAAGGGATTCTCAGGCCAATTTCCATTGAATCCGGTGTTGGTCACACACGCCAGGGTAAGACGTTTAGGCAGATCCCCTAGAAATAAATTTTCTCTGTTGGCCATCATCGTACCTGAGGGCACAGAGAACACCTTGGTCTGTACGCGTCGGATGGGATACTGGGCTGGTTTTTTCGCTAAGGCTTGCATGTGACTCAGCAACACACCCTGTTGCAAATCTACCGTACGGACAAACAGGGCTGCATCTTCAATGACGATCTGGTAATGGGGATCTCCCTCTGCACTGGCCAATAAGGCGAATGCGGGTAAGGACCGGATCAACTTGATCTTGATGGATACACCGTTCATCATGTAGCGGTCTTGCATGAACAGATCGGCGTGCAGTCGTCCCATCATATCGACGGACTTGCTTTCGGCTGTAATTTTTTTGCGTGTGACGAATCCACTATTTTGACCGTGTAGGTTGTCATGGTATCCATGCATATCCCTGAAGTACAGCGCAGATTGTAAGTGTGTTGTTTTGGCATCACTGCCGTACGACAACAGCGTCTCCAGGTAGGCTCGGTACGGGTACGTATTGGTGGACGTACTGATCAGTCTATCGTTCAGACTTATATCTACCTGTTGGAACAAGGAGTGCAGCCACAGATTCACCGGACCTACTTCCAATTTGTCCTCTAGGTTCGTCCCGTCCTTGTTCGTTATTTTGGCTTTGACGTACAAGTAGGTGTGAGCTAAATCCAGGTAGGCCGTATCTTTGTTTTCAATGGTAAATTCCACGGGACCCATCCCCGTCAGGCTAGCCAGGGGTCGATGTTCTACCCAACGTCCTTCCGCTACACTGGTTTGGGTGGGTGGAACAGTCCACAAATCCAATTCACTGTTGGTAGACGGACATGACTCGGAGTGAATGAATGCCATTATGCGAAGATGTCTCTCCTATTACGTCTCTTCTTTTTTTTCTTGTTCGGGGAGCGCTTCTTCTTCCTCTGGGATGTGCGTCGTCCGTGGGTTGGACGTTGAATGAATCTGGGCAGTGTCGGTCTTTGTCTTTTAAGGGCTTTGGCGATCAATACACTTCCGGCTTCTTTAGCCCGTCGTTGGAAGGCTTGTCGGGGTGCTGTGCCTTCCATCACATCACCGGCCACGCGCAATCCACTGCGTACCGCTTGTTTTCCCACCGCTTTCACACCCCGTGTCACCATGGGTAAAAATGTTTTCACAATGCTGCCCAGTATGTTTCCCAAGCCGTGACCTCGTTGCATGCGTGCCCCGCTAAACATGGGCATGCCTCCACCCGTTTGTTTCTTGTAGTAGTCGGCATAGCTGGGTGTATGGCACTGGTAAGGCACGTACATATTATACGAAGTGAGGAGAGCGGGTTTGTTGGAAAGCAAGTGTCAGCACCACTTTTCCTCGTTCGAATGGGATCGGACGTCCCGTGTCATCTCTTATATCTACCGTGATCGTCTCGATATCGGTATGGCGTACGGGCAGGAACATGATAGGGTTGAAACTGTGGGTGGCTTGTTCGCCATACGTCTTGCTAATGGGCACCACCCGTAACAGAGGTGTGTTCATATCACCCACAATATGGCTGTCCACGGCATCCGAGTAGACGTACAGTCCGTACATACCTACTTTCATATCCATCAAATGTGTACCGTTGACAATGGTGGAACCCTTCATCACGCTGTAAGGCATTCTTAACATTTGCGTGAGTGTAGGACTGAGTTTCATGTTCACGTTTTCGGTGAGCACGATAGAGCTCTTGTCGTTGAATACGTTGACATCGAAGACCACGTTTCTCTGGAAGCGCAAGGCTTTCACGGTGGTTACATCTGCTGCGCTCTGTTTTAGAATCTTGTACTGCATCAAGTCATTCAGACCCCGTATGAACTGCTGCGGCGTATCGTATTGGCCTGGGGGAAGAGTCAGTCTGTAGATTCTATCTTCGTAGGTCACTTCGTACCATATTTCTCCGTCTTGTACGTTATACCATGAGTAAGGGTATTGAATATCCACCAGTCCACATTCCCAGCGTCCCGGTAAATGTAACGGTTGAGGTAATTGCGTGACATACTTGGTCAAGGTGTTGTCAGGAAACACATCGAGTGAACTATTACTGGGCAACGTCAGGTAAAACATGATGACGATGACTGAGTGGTTCTGGCTTCTGCACCGGGTTTTTATAGGGATTCCCAGACCTTGGGCGCTTTACCGGGGCGTTGTGATCGTCGCGGTGACTTAGCTCGGTTAGGTTTCCCACGTCGTTGTTGTTGTGGTGTTTTGGGCGGTGACAGGGGAGCCCAAGAGGTGGAGGGTAGTGGTGGTGGTGGTTGATGTCGGGTGTTCGTCGATTGCTGCATAAAGGCCCAACGGTTAGGATTCCCTACCAATTCTTGAGGGATGTGTGAGTCTTTTAAGCCTTGAGCAAAGACTTCCCAGCCCGGTGGATTAGAGTGTTTGCGAGAACGCACCATATCGTTGATCAAATCGGTCATATGAGACCCCGGTACCACTTGGTTTCGAATCAGCAATTTTCCTTCTGCATTCCAACTCATATCGGCATGCGGTTTCACCCGGTCCAACAATAAACGGGCCTTGGTCTTGTAGGCTTTAGGCACACTGTTCAACACTTCTTCTTCCAGCTGAGGTGAGGGTAGTGATGATGGAGGTGTGGTGGTGGGTGGTGGTGGTGGCGTACTACTGCCGCCCCCTCCTCTATATTGATCCATAAACGTCTGGTACTGGTTCAGCGTATGATGGTAGAGTTGAATTTTCTCGTGATCGGGCAGTGGACGTTGCAATATATTATTCATCTCTTCATCCAGAGACTGGAGTTTTTGCACGGTGGTCGGGACGGGATAGGGCGATTGCAAACTCTGTAACAGTCGAGGTTCGACCAGCATCATTTTTTTCGTATGCTCCATGTTTTAGCGTCCTCCTCCCAAGATGGAACCGAGTAACGGACCTAGTACAGTAGCGGCTAAGGGAGCCAGGAGTGCGCCGAGAAATCCACCGCGCTGTAACACCTGTTTCTTCTGCTTGACACTACCCGTTTTCTTCACCAACGTTCGGAGACCCGCCTTGTGCCGTTGCAATTTTCCTTTCTGCACAGGACTGAGGGGGACATTGCCTTTTAACACATTATGGGCGACTTCACACAAACACCGGACCAAGTCCCGATCCGCGCCGCGCACCAGGGCCCGGCCCACTTCCGGGGGCGCGCTGCGTAATACCCGCAGAGCGGGCGCGTGCTTGCGTAGCCTTGCAGCCATGATGAGGAAATGACGGCTAGAGTCCGTGGTCTTCTTCTTTTATCCTCATTTGGGGGTGTACACCGTCTGTAGTTCACCGGGAAAAATCAGGGTACGCAATCGCAGGGGAGCGGGTGTGTCTTGTTTCAAGTCGATGAGGAGATACCCATGCGCAGGTTGGGTCGCATCTTCAAAGGCTTCTCGTACAAAGGCCGTGTTCTTAGGGTACATCTGTTGAGCCAGGTGGGTAATTTGTGATGCGTCTCTGGGGTTTTTGAATAACACCACATACTGAGCATTCAAACTAATGTTCCGGTGTTCTTTGTTCTTACTGAAAAGATTCTGTACGATGTAAATAATGCTCAATCGACGATGATGGCTGCCTTTGGTAAAGAGACGGGTGATTCGACTGTCCGTTTCCGTCATGAGATCGTCTACCACCACCAAGGTGTCTGGGGGTATGTCTTCAGGCGGTAAACCTTCCACTAAGGTGAGTCCTGGGACACGGGCCAGTGCCTCGTACGCGGGCTGCCAAGCGCCATAACACCACAGGATACGCGCTAGAGGCGGTGAAATCAGGGCGGACC
Source organism: Hanleya hanleyi (assembly GCA_036873755.1). Classification (NCBI taxonomy): domain Eukaryota; kingdom Metazoa; phylum Mollusca; class Polyplacophora; order Lepidopleurida; family Hanleyidae; genus Hanleya; species Hanleya hanleyi. The sequence goes on from JAVTVY010050530.1 coordinate 24,492, forward strand.
CATGTTGGATGAGACGTTGAACAAAATGTGATTTTCCCGACCCGGTCGGTCCAGCGATGAGGCACGTGAAGGGATGCTGCCATCGTGGGTCCATCGTTTCTTTTAGGGCATGATTTGACGTTTAGAATGTCGGGGCTGGCGGCGCAGGGGGTAGTACTCGAAGGGAAACCGTTGTCGGGGTAAACGGTATGATTCACGGGGGTCCACTTCAAAACTGTTGAGCGGTGTCGTCGTCGTCGTAGTACTAGAGGATGGAGTGGAAGGCTGGCTTCTCAGGGATGATGATGGAGGAGGATGATGTGCAGTAGTCGTAGTCGTACGGATCGTGGTCGTGGGCTGGATATAGCGGGGTAACGTGATGGCTGGAGTAGACGTAGGTGTCTGCGTTGAGACGTGCCGGACCCTTGACGTCTTGGCTGGTAGTGGGGTCGTGGTCGTGGTGGATGATGCAGAACGCAGGGTGTTGAAACAGGATATCACGTACGATAAATCGTAGAACACACCGGTAAATAACGTACCCAGAACCACGACTACACACACCACAGTACCGACTTGAGCTTTTCGTGTTCTTAACAGTACGGGTAGACGTGTACTATCCATGGTACAGTCCTACACTGAAGGCGGGTGGTGATAGGCGTTAGCATTTATAGACGTTTCATGTCACGGCCGAACACCCAGGAATTAAAGGAACGAGGCCAGCCTTGCCATTTGACGAAATGATAGGGAATCCCACGTCGACGTTCCGTTTTCAAAATCTTTTCCACCGTGTAGTAGTCTTTCGGTGTTTTCACTATGGGTTGTAATTCTGCCTCGTAAAACGTGCCTTGCAGTCTCTCGCCTTGTAGATCTTCCAGTTGATAGACGTGGGGTTGTCGAGGTTTATGGCGCACGATGACAAAGTGTTCGTCACTCCAGTTGGGTAAATATCCTTTCTCAAATTGTCCTTTCACTTTACTGATCCGCACCGTATCTCCCCGTTTGTAACGGGGTGCCGTCAGGGGTGGACTGGAGGAGTACAGCGTAGCACGAACTTGATGTTCGTTCCCTTCTGTCACAGTACGGGGCGCTCGTTGAATACTGCGATGATAGGCCCTATTGTAGCCTTGTACCAGTTGAGGAAGTACATCCAGGTAGCGTCGCGTGTTTTGAGCCGTAAAATATTTGTACATGCGTCCTTTGAAGGTGCGATTAAAGCGTTCCACTACCGATGCTTTCGTCTCATTGTACGTGTGAAAAAAAAATACCTTCTTTTTCTTAAGAAAGGCTTGAAAGGGTCGATTGAGAAATTCTGTGCCTTCATCTGTTTGTAAATAAAGAGGTTTGCGCCCCGTCTTGAAAATCTGCTGAAACGCGGCTATGAGATTCTCTCCTGTTTTGGTACGCACGGGTAGGACCCAGCCATATTTGGATAGAATATCGATACAGGTCAATATGTACCGGTATCCATCATTTTGAGGTGCAAATCGACTCATGTCCACTAAATCCGCCTGCCATTGCGCGTCGATGCCTCCCACAATGACTCGGTTACGACGAAAATGACGTCGGACAGCTCGATGCAAACTGTACGTATCTTGGGTTTTTAACCAGTCTCGAACTTCACTTCGACTGATGCCTTGGGCCGCTCGAGTCAATGCCCCCACACCACTATAGGCAGCTGCACTCGTTGGATTATAATACAAATCAGTTAATACTTGGTTAATCTCCTTGTTTCCCCGCCGCCGCCGCATCACGCACTTCGTTCGCCTCCGTCACATGTGAGTCGATCTCTTCCCGGGGTGATACTGAGTTCGCCCCGTCCGTCTCCTCTTCGTCCCAGGGTGATACTAACCATCTAGCCGCGCTGCATTTTTTACATATAGGCCTTTTTTTCCCGGCTGTAGTAGTCTCTGGTTTACAGAAACAAAAATCTGCTAGTCTTGCACCCGGTTCAGCGAACGCCTCTTCTGTAGCACGAACCCACGCTAATTGCTCAGGGGATCGATCGTCCGGTGACATTAACTGATCGACAATAAGCATTATTTTCTTCAAGGCTGCCCACACAGAGAGAGTTATGCCTATACTGCGCGTATCTTTGTACCGGCCCAGACGTATGCGGTGGGAGGGTAGGGTATAGAGGTACATGGCATTATCCAGATGGATGAGCTCTCCGTCCAATTCTCCTCTCAACACCCGTTTAAACTTATTCCAGCCATCACGCTGTAGTGTCACGGGATTCCATAACATTTCTGCGGGGGTCCAATAAATAGCTAGATCGTCTTTCGCCAGTTTGACTTTATCTGCATACACGTATAAGCGCACACTGGGTGTAAGAGGCAAGGTGGCTCGTAGTGGTAGCGACATGCTTGCTCTCTCAATGTCCAACGGTAAATGATACACACTCTGTCTCTACCCCTGGTATTTATAGGGTCTATTCTGTGAGAGGCGGGTCGTGTGCAGAGAATACTTTATCCACCACAGGAACTATTTTTTGTAAAGCCGTCCACAGATCGGGATCGAGTGTAAATCCGCCTCGTTTGAGAGAGATCAATCGGGCAAAATAAGGGCCGCGAAAAATGTATACATCGTGATCCAGGTAGATACTATCGCCATCCAAATGACCGAATAACACACGTTTCAAGGTCGTCCAGCCTTCGGAAGATAAAGAGACACGGGCGGGCTCTGGCGAGCCCCAGCAGCGGGAATCATCGGCAATCAGGTCGATGCGATGAGGGT